>LSSL01002214.1:0-12527 GCA_001953115.1 Smittium mucronatum
GCTCTTTGTCAATGAACAACAGTTCATTGAAGCTATTGAGCTCCTAGTCAGAGCCTACTTCTAACAGGATTAATAAAATTAGACTCCTACCCAAACGTGGGATTGATCGACATGGCTCTCCTACAAATAGCTGTTAGATGCTGAGATCCGTCTGACTGTCGAACGCTGGACTTGTGCACTAGACTATGTCTCAGCTGTGCTAAACGATCGGTTCCTCCTGTTTCTAGATGGTCCTACCTGTAATCGCTGTCCTCCGAATCGCTGTGCGCTATCTCCAGTACTCCCAACCAAGAATAGTGCAACGCTGTGCGCTGTCTCCACTACTTCCAACCAAAAATAGTACAACGCTGCGTGAAATTTTAGTCTAGTGTACTTCGAAAAGTACACTATTAAGCCCCTAAACCACGGCAAGGTATTTCACTCTTAGGGGATTTTATATTGAATATAAATTTTTTTAGTAGACTCTAAAAATTTACCAATTTGAAGCCTGTACTAAAAATCGCGTTTATTATCGTCTATATATGTGGAATATATGATGTTTTTGACATTTTTAAAAAAATTTAATACGCTTTGAATTAGTGTTGAAGCTAGAATGTCAACTATTGAAGCGCAATTTTCTGAAACGTATCTGTTTTATTTTTTGGAACTGAAAAAAAAATTCTCAAGGAGTATATAGATTAATTAAAGTCAGATGAGGGAAGATGGATAATTAGAATTAGATCTAAGTATGTCTAAATTTATAAAAAATTCATTTTATTTACAAATTCGGCTGAATGGGAATAGCAAATAAAATTTTCATCTGGGAATTATATTGTGATTTGTTTTATTTAAGTTTCATAGATAAATAGCCAAAACTATTAGCCTTCAGATAAGAAATATTAATATTTTAAACTCTATTTCTTATGATTTTTGGTAATATATTAAACTTTAAATCCTGTATGCTTAAAAAATTAAGCCTATTTAGTATTTTAACTCCAAGTCGCAAAAGAAAAAAAGTGAACTTAACCCCAAAATAATTATTAAAACCTGAAGAATCTTATTCTCAAGTGTATAAAAAGTTTTGTCATAATTTATTTAAAATTTAAAGAAAACTAAAAATAGTTTATTTACTAGATTTTACTTAAAAAAGGTTTACAAAGTTAATAGCCAAACTATTTTTACCTCAGTTCATTACAATTTACTGTAAACTTTGCTCTCTAATAGATGTATATAATTCTCATAAATTTTCAGCATCAATTATGTTTTTTTTTGTGCTATTTTCACTGGGATTAGCGAGTTTTTATTAAGTTTACTAACAGAATTTACGTTCAATATAAAATTGGTCCCTGAAAAACTCAAGGAAAAAACCAAAGTCAAGAAAAAAGAACTTTGATTACTTTTATTGGAATTTTTTTTTTTTGAACTTGGGTTATGTTGCTTTGTTTTTATTAGTAGTATAAAAAATAGTAAACGAAATTAAGAATATGCAAAAACAGTATACATAACCTAGATTAGGTAAATGAGAGCGTATTGATAAATGTTAATAAGCCAATTTCCAAGTGCGAAAAAATGATATTGAGAAAATCGGCAAATGAATGAAATTTTAAGTAGACAGATTGGGCAGTATGCAAAATGGTAAAGTATAAAAAGGGTGTAATAAATTGTCTGTATGTGAATTTGAATTAAGATTTAGTCATACCACCGAAAAGTGTGGTTAACTTCAATAAAAGAATAACTCGAATAATTAAAGTGTAAGGGGGATCCCCCCCCCCCATTCTCCTCATTATCATAAAAAAAATATTGAAAATTAATAAATGATCCAATTTTTTTTAAATTTCAGCCTTATCTCATCCCTCAGAAAAGAAGGGAATCTATGAAGACAGGAAAAGGAAGAGAAGGCAAATAAAAAATGTGACATTAACAAGGATATTGAACTTGTTTTAGGGAAATAATCAGCCAGAGGAGTCAGAATCATAGTCACTCGAGTCGGAACTGCTGGAATCACTTGATTGGTTATAGTCAGATCTAATGTACTCGCATGACTCGATTTCGGATTCCGTGGAGCAGGAGGCTGCGGCCAGTTTTCGACCTTTATTACGAGATTGAGCCGGTTGAGATTGTGTCTTATTCGAGGACTGGTGGCGGGTCTGCATTTGCGTTTGAGTCTGCGCCTGGGGTGAGAAAGTAGCTCGGGGTCGGTTTTGGTTAATCATGTTTCGGGAGCCCGGCGTACTACTAGTCCCGAACCCACCCCCGTTATTCTTGTTTTGGAATATACGGATATTCCTGGGCACGGATGGAGTGTACGCCAAGTCCTGGGTTTTTTCGTACCCGTTCAGTGCCCTATTCGCGCCGCTGCTGTCAATTCCATTCCCGGAATAGAATCTGATCAATATATTCGACAAACAGTTCCCCAAAGACAGTCCAGTTACCTTAACAAAAAAAATCAAGATATTTAATACTTTTACAATACTGACCCCCCCCCCCCTTTTTTTTTAGAGCTCAATACTGAGTTGAAATTATATAAATGGTTTCGTTTTATATTTATTACCGCTGAGAACAGGATATAGATGTTGCCATTTATTACAAGTGACGCCAGCAAAAATCCAATCGTGGCCGAAAAGAAGAATATAAAAACCTTTGAGATAACTGGGATGTACCACCTGTCGCTTTATTTTGTTTTATTTTTGTTCGAAAAAAACGGAATTGGGTTATTATAATAGATACTGTTCTCTTGGAAAAACGTGATTAAATTTTTTGTAGATATTTTAAGGAAAATATACCTTTGTTCGGCCAGTTTTTTTATATATCCGAGTAGTTGGTGTATTAGCCCAGTAAGGGCAATTAAAAAGTATGCCACATTAACGTTAGCTCTGTTAGTTAAAAAAATTTCCATGTATATTAGATCGAATCGAACTGAATTTCTATAAATTGCATATTCACCGAACAGAGTGTACTTCCTCATTATTTAGAATCTTCCCATTAACACTTTTTTTTTCTAAAGTATCAAGCTAAGACGAGCCAGCTTAAAAGAATAAATAAATAAAAAGACATTTACAATTTTCCTTTTTTTAAAAAAATAAGAGAAGGGATCTATAAATAGGACTATTTGGTGTAATACTAGGTGCAGACGATATAGTCAATCGATGAAGAAGATAAAGAAAAAATACCCAATTGAAAAAAAAAAAATTCTATAGTAAATTGTTTCGGAAAAAACATATATTATAAATACAACACGTTTTGAGTTGAAGGACGAATTATCAATGTAGTAATAAGTTAAGCTCAGAAAGCAGGGTAGCAATCTGGTTGATATCAATGGGGTTTTCGGAGGATAGGTCGGGATTTATTGGATTTGAGTTTTGTTGAGTGTCGCCATCTTTCAGACGAGAAATAAGCGTAGTGGCTTGTAATTTCTCAATAATTTTTTCAGTTTTGGTGTCCAAACTTGTCTGTTTTGATGATGAGGTTTCATTAAAAGAGCGAAATTTGGCAGGTGATATTAGTGTTTGTAGCTGAGAAACTATCTCGCGGGATCTAGATAGTTTCTCTCCAGAAACTGAACCTAAAAGCCCGTTTTTTGAATCTTATAGACAAAAAAAAAGTGTTTTTAAAAAAATGCATGTATATAGAAAAGAAAAAAATTACCATTGAGTAAGGCTGATGGTTGATTTGACGATACGAAGCTGGAAGAGTTTTCAGGAGTTACATTTTGTATAGAGGATATTTTGCTTAAATTTTTGGATACTTTTGAACTGGAACGGCTAGAATTTAAAAGTGTGCTTGGTTCAGGCATAGAGTCTCTATTTATTGAAAAAGAGGAATTGCTGTTGATTTGTATTGAATTTGACGCACCAGATCTAGAATCTACCAAAAGAGATCCCTTTCTGGGGGTGGATATTTGATTTTTAGGGCTGACTGAAGGGATATTTGACCTAAAGCGATTCGTTATCTGGGCTGAGGCTTGTGCAGAGTTTAATTGACCATGCGAGTAAAAAGAGCCTGAAATATTCCGAGTTGGAGTTCCAGAAAATTGGCCATTTTGAGGAGCTCTGTTAGTGATAGGGATGGAGGATCTTCCCAAGGAAGTTGAAGATCGGAGTTGTTGCTGAGTGTTATTTGGTGGTAGTCTAGAGTTAGAGTTGAAAAGTTGGTTTGCAGGAAGACGAGCGCCATCATTGGCAAAGGAGGGTTTTCTATGTGGGATGGATACAGGTCTTGAGGAAAAAAGGGACTGATCCTGAAGCAAGCTGGAGCGATTTCTCATTGATGTGCTAGATCTATCGACGTTTGTTAACGGCCTTTGGCCATAATTTGAGTTCATCAAAGAAGTAACGGGTCTATTTGTAAACTGATGATGATCCATTGAGGTGGACACATTTCGGGCAGGCAAAAGTCTGGATTCAGATCGCACTGGTGCTCGAGTACTATTTATTCCTAGAGCAGCCATATCAGTGGCCTTATTAACAGCTCGTGGAGTACCTTGAATCGAAGGATTTCGAGGCTTATTTACACTGATGGACCCGCGGCCAGAAGCTGAATCGACTACAGGCTTGACTTTTGGGCCATTCTTGCTGGTAATATTTTGGTTTTGGATGGAGCCGTTTACACTCGCCCTACTAGCATTCATTTTCATGTAGTGAATTAGGTTTATGTCTTTACGGGAAAAAAAACGGTAGCTCTCAGAGAGATCTGATGGAAAGAGAATCTACAGCTTATAACAAATCTGGAGGGATGATTGAGGGCAATTTAATGATTTCATGTTTCTTTACTTAGAATAGTCTTAATTGGGTCGCTCCTCAACCACTTGTTTATAGCTCAGAAATCCGACAATTTATTTTTTCTTCGCCAATCAGGTTTATCATGATGGAAATCTATTTGCTGAAAATAATAGCATGATGTATTGCATCACGAATTTGGCAGTGACCACTCTTTCTGGCGAATTAATTTGGCCAATGAAAAAATATATATAGCCCACAGTCTACAACACTTTCCGCTGAATATAGTCATCATTTCTTTGTAATAAACAAAACCATAAGGTTGTGGTGTTTGGGAATGAGCGCGTTCGCTTATAGTTGAGAATGGATAAATGCTGAAGAAATGCCGATCTCGGCATCTCTTTAAAAAAAACGAATTTCCTGCAGTTATCTCATCAATCGCTATTGCCTATTAGTGGCTTCCAACACCAGCCTTATAAATCCGCACGTTTGTTGATATAATACAACACTAAGTCTTCATTGGACTACATCAAATTTAGGTCTGATCTATGGGCAAAAAAAGGGACTAATAGAGACGAGGGAAGGATGTTTGAGGAGACGTTGGCCAAAAGGTTTAAAATGAAGGAATAAAATTCTGTGATAAATAAATAAGTTTATTCTATAAAATTACAATAAAGCAGATATAGTTTAAATCAATATTTAAACTTGACAAATATAATTACTATCAGGCTGCAGGTGCACATTGCAGAAGAAATTATAATTGGGGTTCTTATGGCTTTAATATAAGAGGACAATATCAATGATTTTATTTCTTCAGGTAGCTTGCCACTGTAGATCAAGGAGCTGTCTGCCAGAGCACTGACGATCAAGTCGCTATATGTCGGATACTGAGAGATTACATTAGCAAAGTTGCTTTTAAGGCCTCTGGTATACACTACTATCAGAATGGCACTGCTGATCATACTTCCCAGAGTAATAACAAAAGAAAGCAGTCCTATGTACAATGATTTGAGGTTTGCTGGAGGCTGGGTTACAAAGAACATAACCGAGCACAAAACGATCCCCGAAATTCCAAATCCAACAAATATTTCGCACACGATAATTACCCAATATTTTGATGACGCATTTAAAAATATTTCTGCTACTGTCGCTGCAATAACCGAAATAAAATAGACTATGTATGCGTATTTAGGCTTTGCTCTTTTGAAAACTTGTGGAAAAATCAACCCTGATATGGACGATCCAATGTAGAAAGACGATGATATTACTCCCAGTTTTATATCGTTTAAATTTAAAACCACCGACCCAAAAAATGGGATGAAAAACGATGAGCTAACATACCGAGAGCCAAGGAGAAACAATGATAGATATGTTATGACTTCGTCCCTCCTGCTAAATATCTGCAGATTTATTATTGGTATTTTCTTGGACTTTTTCTGGTTGAGGATAAATAGTGGTAGTGTTATAAGAAAAATGCACCCAAATGCTATGGTGACACCCTTATTAAACACAGAAGAGCCTGAGGTCTATTTTGTGTATTTAATGTACAAGGAATTAGTTAAAATAGGATCGCCGATAGATATAATAAATAAAATGATTTTTTAAAAAATTATAAATCATCAAATGTAAAAAATTCAAAACTGAAAAGAGATAGCAGAAACTAATAGAAAGAAAATATATGAGGACAAGGAGATAAAAAAATAATCTTACACCGTTTAAGCAGATGGCAAGAGATACTATAGGAATGATGAGCAGAATACCACCGAGATAATTGAAGTTTTTCCAAACGTTGGTTTTTATTAAACTATCATTTGACTTGTACATGCTATAGAAGCAAGATACTGAGCTAATCACGATAAAAACCATGAGAATAACAAAAAGAGCCCTGAAATTATATTTTTTAATCAAGAGAGGCGCAGTGAGAGGACCAACAATATTTCCAATATTATGAACAAATGTAGTTATCCCATAATAGAAAGTACGCTCATGAAGGGGAAATGAGTCTAGAATTAGAAGGTTGATAAAAATAGAAATACCAACCGCACCAAGGGCTGAGAAGGAATATCCTATAATTACCATCAAAATATTGCTCCCTATCAGACAGAGTGTAGTGGCAATAGCTAATGTGACCCAGCACATAGCAAAAAAGTGGTTGTGCCCTATTATCGATATTACCGGAGTGAAAAACGGTTGTACAGAGCAAGAGATCACCAAATAGCCTAAGCTTAGCCAGGTGGTGTATTGAAGAGCCTTAAAGTAGTTTCCAATCGCAGCATACGAAGAATTTATTAGGGTCTGATTTATGTTCGATGTCACTGTAGCTACTATAACTCTAACAAAAAAATATATCAAAGAAATAATTAGATAGCTCACTTGTATCAGATTATTCTTTCTAAAAAATAAAACAAACGATATAAAAATTAAAATAAATAAAAATCTTACATTATAAAAAAGAACTTTTTTTTGTCTCTATTTATAAAATACTTAATTTGATCTTCGTTTTTAATACTGGTCCCATCAACCGCAGTATTTGAATCAATACCAGAGCTGCTAGGGGTGCCAATATCCTCACTACCATTTATTATCAAGTGTTTTTGCGAATTTTCACCATTTGAACCAGTATTTTTTATGCGATCTAAATCATTGAATATCACTATACTAGTAGTAACGTTATTCGGATGGTTGATGTCTTTCATAACTTGTAATAAAAACTGGTAAAAAGGCGGTAAACCTCGGCTTAAAGAAGAAAGGTTGTATTTGTATTAGAAACAATGGAATGGAGGTAGTAAATTCAATATTCGAGTGGTATTAAAATTCTTCAGTTGAATGGGCATCAGTTTTATAACTAAATGTCGAACCTCCAAGAGTTATATAAATGTATATTCAAGGAAACTATAGATGAAAAAAAAATCGTGACGATTAATTAGAAAAAAATATGTAATCTAAAAGATATTATACGAGGGAAAATAATAAATATCAATTACTTTAAATGAAATACACTTCTAATCTTCGAAGGGAGAATGTGTCCATTTAAATATTAAGATCACAAGCAGGCTATAGGAGCTATACATAACCATCCATTGAATATAAACTATATGTAAAACTAGAAATGAATCTTAATACTGTATTCTCTTCCGAAACTGCATTTATACGCTGGCTCACAGCACACTTATTAATTAAAATACGAGCATATATTTTCCACCTTTAGTCCCTTTTCCCCATTTAGAACAAAAGGATGCCTTCATAAAAAAAAACATGCACTGAACGGAAAAAGAAATAATTACGAATAAGTGTCATCACAACCTCCAAATTAGGATTTACATCAATCTTTATCAAATATATTACTATATAAAAACTAAACTCCACCCATAGTACCCCAGATGGAGCCAATGGCAGCAATGTTAACTTGACAAATTAGTGTCTATTTTTTTGGTCAAGCGCGGAGCGGGGTATGTTTAAACCCTGCCAATAGATGTAGCATTCAGTGAGTCCCCTAAATGGCCGAATTAGGTTATAGTAAAAAATTTTAATTTAATAAACGCCCTATTTTCGAATTTACTCATAACGCAAACACACTGTCATACACCTTCTATTTTAAGTTCATTTATAAAATGTTTATCAGTTCATTAATAATTTCCTTCGATCTACCACCATAACCTAAACCAATCAGGCCTTGATATGTTCGATTTACAAACAATTTAAGTTTATATGTTTCACCAGCAAATGGCATAATACACCATCTGCTAATAAAAAAGAATTTATTCTTTTTATCACGAATTATTTTTGAAAAAGGTCTAATAAAAAGGAATTTTGTTATTTATAGTGATGATTCATCCTTTTCGTCGTTGCCAGCTATTGCCTCAATTGATAATGGTTGGCATTTTTCGGTAGCTGATATTACGCCATAATTCACAAAATCCAAGTTTTGCGAGGAGCAAACAGCCAACCACATTTTTTAGACTTGGTACCGATTCTATCCCTGAAATAGAATAGAAACTGAACCCCACATCTTGTTTTCTATTGGGACATCTTCCTATGAATTAGAAACTACCAAATATTATTTTGACAATAGAAAAAGAGCACAATTCTGTAAAATGAAAATAGATCGAGTTTCAAGCATTTTATGGCTTTTTAACTTACTGGGTCTGATTTTTCGACAAAATACGCTTTATGTTTATATAAATTCTGCGTTAAAAAATAAATAAATACGCTTTTCGTTTGAATTATTAACAAAATCTACAGATATTAGATTAAAACCCCAATTTTCGAAATAAAATTACAAGAATTTCCAGGGACTTTCAACTTTAATAAAATAAGAAGTCCGAAATATATTCTCAGATAAATGTGATAACGTATTGTACTGTCCCTCTGATTATAAACGTCGTTCCAGCAGCGAATTTTTTTTATCCAAGTTCTTTGAGTCTACAAAACTTTTCCATAGTTAAAAATAAGCATTGCTATTAATATAAGCTGCAATAAGGATCTGAGCGCTGATAACGTTTTTAATACCCTCGCTGTATAATATTACCATTATATTTTTGAAAAATCATCAAATCTTGTTTCCTGGGGATTTTTTATCACTATTTTAACATTTAGCAGATGTCGTTAGCAATTTGGCCCAACTTTTTAGTTGTGGGTGTGTCACCGTTGGAAATATCAATGGTATTTTCAGTTTACAAGATTTGAACTAATGAAATATATACTAAATCAAGGTCAGAACGGTATATAACTACCAATATGTATTCTCCCCTTATTCTTTATAGAAATCATTGGCCCTGCAACATCGGAAAAGGACTTATTTTGCTACAAAATTATAATATCCAAGTAAAACTGCCATCTAATTCTTTTATAGAATCAAATAAACCATTTCCTTTTTTGGATAATTGGTTTAGACATTTTTATTTTTAAATAAAAAAACATGATTTATAAGCTAGATAAATTACTCAATTACCATTTTCTTTTTTTCTGGTATATTTCTAATTCGGATCACAGGACTTTAGAAAGCTCCGGACTATTTATTGCTGCTATTCCCATTTAGCTTTAATATATTTTAATAACTTTCTTGTATCTTTTCACATCAAAAAAGTTATGTTACGATTAGCGGTAACCAAAGTTGGTTTCTCTAACGAGAATTTGCGTTAAACTAATAAACCACTTTTTTAAAGCTAAGCGAAATGGTTTAGATCTTATGGCCTATTATTTATAGTTATTTTTAAATAAAAATGACACTAATTTGTAAATATATTCTCATGCTTGCTTTTTTAAGTACTTTTTAAGGTTATAAAAACAGTTAATGAAAAATAATTACGGTAGTTAGGATAATAGTCTTTTCTATAAATCTTTTTCTTTTTTTCATATTTTTTTATTATAGTTTTTAATGACGTTATCTTACAATAAAATTCCTTGATACAAAAAAAACAAAAAAATAAAATAATAATGACTATGAAACTATTTCGTTATGGATACAGGTTATATTTAAGATTGCTTTTTTATATTCTGGTGTTCATTAAAAAAGATGAATTAAAAACTGGACTAATGAAGAGAAGATCTCAGATTAACATTCTAATATATAGTTAAGACTATCAATTATTTAATAAGCTTTTTATTATGCAAAAGCTAAATGGCATAAAAAAGAAAATTGTAAAAAGGACAAAAAATAAATCTCAATTTTTCATTTATTATAATGGAAAATATAGTCTAATTTTAAAAAAATAGCTTGGATATTTAGCACTATAGCCTTCTTTCCCTTGTTAAAATACGCTTTTTTAAAAAAAAATATGCTGATAATTTCAATATTTAGCTGAGATAAGATAGCCATATTTATTTATTTTTTTCCTCCCTGTAATATTTTCGCTTAAACCTCTTTAATTGAAAATCCAAAATCTTAGACTACGGATTATTTTTCAGAAAAATTAAAAGAAATCCTGAATAACTAAGCCTAAGCTATCATCGATGTTTTCATCCTTTACTTCGCAGATGAAAATAAAAACGCCTTGATCCTTTGATAAATCCCTAAAATGGATTTTTTAGTGATGTAACATAACTTTTTTATAGAATTTATTTACTAAAAAATCCTACTATTTTGCAAAATTTATTGTTTACCCAAAATAATTATATAGTTTTAAGGAAAATTGCATTTTTTTTGTTTAAATTACCGAAAATTGATAATACATATATTATCGTCTAGTTTAATTGAATCAAAAAGGGGAACATTGATTATTTTTCCTATTAGCCCCTCCAGAGCTGTGGATAACAAAAGTATAACATAGCCTTCAGGGAATGCGAACATCTAATTTAAAGTTTACAGCTGTGATTTGGTTAAGTTGCACAGGCCTTCAAATGGAAAATAGTATATATGGGATTTACTCTTTGAGAACGGATTCTTCTTCATTGATTTTTTACCACTTTCCTAATTTGGAAATATACCATTAAAATAGTCTATAAATCTATTGGGATAGATAAATTTCAAAGAAATATTTTATTGACAAAATGTGAAAATATTGATAGATCCAGAATAATATTTCATTTTATTGGTTTAGAGGTAGTATGAATTAGTATTTAGCCAATGGATTATAAGTATAAAAAAAAGTCTGGTTTTGAAAGGAATTTCCCATATAACAAAATAGGATTTGAAAGTTTTAAGGTTCCTAAATAATCAACGATCACTTTTCTATTGGAAAATTTTATATAAAATGATTGGTGGACAAAAATTCGATTATTTTTTAAAATCAGATCACCAGGTTTTAGAAACACTTCGGTTCGATAAATATCGCTAATTTTCCGAATTAATGAATTATATTTCAAGCAAAGTAGTGTGAAGTTTCTATTATTGAACGAAATAGCTGCAAATATAATTTTCATAATTGAGCCTATTTAGGAGAGCAAAAAAAGTAACCTAATCTCTAAATAAAGAAACATACGTGTCAATTTCAGATAATGCCCCGATATCAGTAATCACATTCATAAAAACTCCATTAAATCGTCCAAACCCATATTATTCGGGGATCATAACAGCTCAGCCGAGTTTAATTATCGGGCATTTCTAAATGCCTTCCATACAATACAGGAATCTGAATTATTCCTTATAATTTAGCGTTTAAAAAAATCAACACTGCCACGTATTAAACATTATCTCGGATAAAAAAAACTTTGTGTAAAAATGTCTAACTACTTTTTAGAAAGAATGATTGTATTGTAAACCTTCATCTTTATATTAAATTAAATATAACAAGCGGAATGGTTTTAAAAAAGGTAACACAAACTCTATTTGAATTTGTGATGTGGTGATTTTTTCCCAAATATATTTAACTCTTTCGTCGCTGGTGGGCCATTTCGTGCCATTTTCATGCCCAATATTTATGTTTCCTTGATTTCCATTCAAAAAATTAACATTCTATTGGCCGACCTGCTGAAATTGGCTAATAAGTTTGTATAAATTTAGCAAATTTGAGTACTTAGCACACATGGAGACGAAAGAGTTAAGGAAAGATCTTCCCATAACTACCCCTATAAGTAAAATGTCTTGCCGTGGTTTAGGGGCTTATAGTGTACTTTTCGAAATACACTAGACTAAAATTTCACGCAGCGTTGTACTATTCTTGGTTGGGAGTAGTGGAGACAGCGCACAGCGATTGGGAGGACAGCGATTACAGAGGAGGACCATCTCGAAACAGAAGAAACTGATCGTTTAGCATAGCTGAAACATAGTCTAGTGCACAAGTCCAGCGTTCGACAGCCAGACGGATCTCAGCGTCTAACAGCTATTTGTAGGAGAGCCATGTCGATCAGACCCAAGTTTGGTTAGGAGCCTAATTTTATTAATCCTGCTAGAAG
>LSSL01002216.1:0-15575 GCA_001953115.1 Smittium mucronatum
AAAAAAAAAAAAAAAAAAAAAAAAAAGTAAGGCCCCAAAACCATTTTTTAACTACCTCTATATCTTCATCATTGATAATTCTACCAAAATATATATCAAATCTGCATTTCATACAAATTTATTGCTCTTTATAAATCACCAACACCTATTAAATCAGTAAAAAATTAATTCATCTTAAAGTTAAATTTTTCAATACACAGTGAAACCCACGTCATGATTCATCTATAGTCCAAAGGCAAAAATAAACAACTCAAATTTTAAAATAAACAAATGATTTAAGTAGCATATTTAACAGAAAAAACTATTTCACCTATATATTAATTCAGATTTATTGATCATCTTCAGAAATCTCATGTTGTGAATTTCAACCTAATTCCATTGTTTGGATTTGATTTGATTGAGAATTTTTCCCCATTAAAGATTCTATTATAATTTCTTTTTGACTTTTTTGCTGGATTGAATACTTTGTAACTCGTTTTTAAACTCTACATTCAGCTCTAAAATCTAAAATTGAATAATTCTGGATATTAATGCTGCTTATTACTGATCCTAATAATTTTCCTGATTCCATACTAAAAGTCAAATATGACTTAAAATTTTTCACTATCATTTTTTCAAGATTTGATCTCGGTGATTCCCCATAATAAATTTGAAAGCTAACATCAACGGCTTTTTATTTGTTATCCTGGTTTACATTTGATATTTTATAGAAATTTCCAAAAAGTTCTTCATTAGTATTTATGTATCTTTTTAGCATAGCTCTATCGTAAAACCTTGAAAGCATACCTAAATTTTTTTGTATAAAAAAAAATAATATAAGAAAAATACCATAATGCCCATCAACAACACTTTTACCGTATTACTCAGCGAAATAGTTAAGAGAAAAGTTTTTTCCAAGTATTTGTCTTATTTTCATAAATATAGAATTCAAAAACTCTAATGAACGAAATTATGAGCCTATATCGGTCCATATGTGCACTTTTTCAATTCGAGCGTAAAAATGTGTTTTCAGAATATACATCAAAAAAACATACGCATATTTTGAGTCATGGCTAAGAATCTTAGAAATTAATTTATCGTATTTATATTTCAAAGTGCCGTTATTTCCAAGATATATAGTAGAAAATCCTAAGTTCGAAATTCGAGATTTGTTATAGAAGAATGTGCTAGTTTCAACTGGACCACCCCCTTTCCAAAAATATTCCTTAAATTCCATTATAATAATCAATCCTTTTCTCCAAGATGTTTACAACCGCTGATATACGCTTTTTTCTGAAGTTCTTTGATTTTTTTTTTGTGGTAATTGTACGTATTAATTTCTGATTCGCATTTTTTTATACAACTCAATGGATTCAATGATATCATTAACTTTTAATATGTTGATATTTTTCTGGCCCTTATAGAAGATTGGACACATTTCTGTTTTTTTCTTGGGTTTTTTATAGTTTTTTGGGCACATTTTATAGAATGGACTTAGATATATTTCCATGTCTTGATTTTCTCGGATCGTTTCTTTATATATTTCATTTTTGGTGCTTTCGAGATAATAAATCTGCACTTTATCTGAAAATATTTCACATTTCTTGATGAGGAAAACTTTATTGCTTATCCTTGAATTATCTAATAAATACTTCTCAACCATTTCTTTGAGTTTCTCGGATTCCGAAGTCGATAATTTTTTTTGATAATTTTTTTTGGATCCAAATTCAAAAATACCAGACTCGAAAAATTCTACTACTTTTGTATATTGTCTATTCAAAAATCAAAAGCCGAAATTTCTTAGGACATTTCTTTTATATACCGAAGCAACTAAAGATAGGATACCGGATCTATCTTTACTAAATTTAGGCAAGCTACTATGTATATTTAATATATTTTTTAGAACTCTTATTTCGTTAAAGTCGTTCGAAACACTTTTGTAAACCGCCTTTCCTATTTTTTATCTGTTAAAAAAATAACTGTATAATGCTTTTTTATATCCTTTCGATATAGATTCTGCTACTTGGTCAAACTTTTTGAAAATTTTACTTTTTTTGTTTTAGAAATATCTTCATATCCAACTTTAATGTATTCATTGTCATAGGTACAATATTTAAAAAGTGTGTTCTATATTATTGAAGTTTTAAAATAACTTTATATCGAGAAGGGAAAAAAAAAAGAAGATCAAATTCAAATGATTTTTGAGAAAAAAAAAGAAATCCATCTTTTATCAAGTTTTCCATTAAAGAAAACCAAAATTTCAATTTTTTTTAACATTCCAAGAATCTATTTTTGCAAATATTTCTTCCCTTCCATTAACGTAATTTTGATCTGAATATGGAAACCGAGAACTAAGTATGGTAATTGATTATTTTTTTAAAATAAAATCTCATAAAAATCGACTAATTATATACTTCTTATTACAAACTTAAAATCATACATAAAAGTAAATTTGCAACTCTTCCTATTAAAGTGTATCACTTTCTTTAAAATCTCCCATATCTACCATTCTGAAATTCAATTTTGAAAAATCCAAATGTACGATTGGTATAAATATATTCAAAACAGAATAAGAACCATTTTAAATGTAAATTTTCTGGAAAAAAACAGCTTAAATAATATATTTGGTGCGAAAATATCAAAAAAAAGCATATCTTGAAAACTTAAAAATTGGATAACCAATTGATTAGAATTTATTAGTTTTTTTAAGCTAATATTTAATGGTAGCTCATAGTACATAGATTCCGTCAGCATAAAAAATTAAAAAATGGTATTTTCTTCTAAAATCATAAGAAAAACAACCGGATTAGAAAAAAATCCACGATAAAACTTATAATAACAAAAAAATTATACAGTACTAACAATAAACAAATAGAGAATTTTAATAATGAAACAATGATGAAATTAATTTATATAAAATCTATAAAATAACTAAATAAGTATACCAAAATGAAAATTGATTGGAAAAGCACAAATTAATGAGCCAATATTCGATTGAATGAAAAAGTTATAGAATCGACCTAGAAGCCAAAAAAAAATCACATATACTTACTGTTCCAAAAATCATTAGTAAAAGGTGGGAAATTAGGTTTTGGAATAATGGTATAATTAAATAATAAAAATAATTCAAATTATGTTAAGTAAAAGTAAAAAATCAACATATCTACTTGTATATCGAGGGATTAAAAGATTATGGAAATTATATACAGATTTGATATTAAAATATCAATAATTGAATTTGGAACATCCAATAGAGTTACAGCTGAGTTTATTTACGATTTTTTAGCACAAATAAGGGCGAAATTTTCCGATATATATAATTATATACCTGTCCATTTAGAGAAATTTTAGGGAAAGATCTAATCAGCTCTAGTTAAAAATATAATAAATCTGAATTATTATTTACTAGATGGAAAAGTGATCTGAATGAAAAAATTATCAAAGATAAAAAAATACGAATAAAAGAGGAACTTGTACTGTAATCAGGACATCATGGTTTTCCATAAAATCTGGATGAAAAGTAATTTTTTTTAATATTTAAAAAATCATCTACTCTACTTCTTTTAAATTTTAAATTTTAATTGATCAACCTATCCACCCCATACTACTTTTAAGCAATAAATATAATCTGAATAAAAAACAGCCCTGAAATGAAGATTCCATTTGATCTATATTTTCAACATATATTATTTTAATAAAAAAGCTCGATGTTAAAGAATAAAAACTCGGAAATTTTCAGGAAATATCTTATGTAATTAACAGAAAATTAATTTCTTTGTATAAAATATTAAAAAAAAAGTTAATCTCAGTATTTAATCATCAGAAAAATTCCTATCCACCGTAAATTTATAATTTTCATCAAACTGAACAATAAATAATGTTACAAAAACATTCAAAAACTTTATTATAAAATTTTTTTTAGTACTTTAACCATTGCATTTTAATATAATAATTTATTAATATATAATCAAAAAACATTATTTTATTTTTATTTCATTTTTTCACTATACTATATTTTAGTCGTATAAACATATGAGCAATATGTATTCATGAAATTCAATAAAAATACAGCTATTTGGAATATTATGGAGACGGTAAAGAAACCGAATATATTGCCGATATTATTTTCCAAATTCTTCAGTGGCATATTAAAAATAAAATTTTTTTTCGAGACATTTCGAGAGAAATTTTCAAAAATAAATAATATTTTTAAAGTAGAGATACCTTTATTGATTTTTTTAAAGATATTATTGCATTGAAACCACTAAAATTGATCGTAATTCTATTATAAAAAAAAGTGGCCATTTAATGTAAATATTTATATTAGATTTTTTTAGATGAATTTATAAAATAATATTGAATATAATTACATATTATTTCATGAAAAATTTAAAAATTATAGACTAAAATCTAAAAAAAAATTCTATCGAAAAAAAAAAAAAATCAAATTAATATTCACCTATTTAACAGGTTAAAATCTTCATACTTCTTCTGAAAACATAGTAAAAAATTTTCCCTTTTAAATTTAAAAAGGAATTTTTATCATGAATAGGGTTGAAATAACAAATATATTTTTTGCAAAAAAAATAACTTGAATAGATTTTATAGAAATATAATTATTGATTTTTTTATAAACCAAAAAAATATTGAAGAAAACAAAAGGTTATATTTTTGTTGAATTATGGATGTATCAAGTATTTAATTGCCAAATTTCGAGAGAAAAAAAAATCCTATTGGGTTTAAATCTATTTTGTAATCTTTTCATAGAATAAAGGGAAAATTATACATTAATATTTCTTTTATTAACCAATTTCAACAAAAATTTATTTATATAATTGGAATAAAATTTATAATAACATGAATGTAATTTTATGATTTTTTAACAGAATTTCACCATATAATTAATAAAATTTATTAAAAAACCTGGAATTATAGATTGTTTCTAATTAGAACCATAAATCCATATTGATATATTTTTAATGTTTTATAATGATAATATTTTCTATTCACTTATGGACTTATTAAATTTTAAAAAAATTTAAATATTTAATAACTGCTTTCTAACCACTTTCTTGAAATAAAAAACTGATGAAAATTTATAGAACATATAATAAAGATACAGTGAAATATCTGAGCTTAATTAAATCACAAGAGCTTTTATTTAATATAGTCGCCGAAATTATTAAAGAAGTTACTTTTTAATTATTATGTAAAATTAATTAATCGTTTGATATTAAATATATAAATTTCTTTGCTTAATTATCATTTTTTTATTGAAAAAAATGTTTTATATTGATAAATTCAAGTAATTTTTTTAATTTTGATGTAACTTTAGTAACAACCTGATTTTTCAAAATAATTTTTTTTGAAGTAATGCAATGAGTATATTTATATATTATACATCCTATCTAATTTTAATTATTTATATAAATCGACTGCAATATTAAAATAAATAAGTAAATTAATTTTATTTTCTTCATAAGATTTTTTTTCGAAAAAATACAATTATTAATATTCTTAATGATAATTTTTTTTTAAATTGAGGTTATTTCTCAGTTTCTCTAAGCTAATTTATTATTTTAATGTTTCTAAATAAATGTGAATAATATTTAGTACAATCTTTACTTATGATATGAGATTTTATAAAAATTAATAAAAAAACCCCTTTTATAAATATAGTTGCTTTAGTTATAAACTTGAAGCTTTCTTCATAGGATACAAGTATATTTTTACATTCTTTCAAAACTGATTTTAAATGTGATTATTTTTGTATTAAATAAAAAGTTAAATATATAATTAGAAATAATTAAAGGTAGAGACAGAAAATTTTATCTAGTTTCATGTCATTATAGGTCCAATTTACCAGTATAATATCCTTATATTGATAAAATTAAAAGTAGGCTACTGGTGAGATCTGTAGGTTCATTTCAATTATATGAATTTTTGAATATAAATTATTGGAAATATTTTTTTTACATAAAATAAAAGTCTATAAACTAAAAAATAATAATTTGACATATGTTTAAAATTAAGTGTTATATTATTTTATATATATTTGAATAAATAAATTTATTAAAATGGAATAGATATTTATTTATCGAAATAAACGAATTTTATCAAAAAAAATAGATTATATGTATTAAAATATGTTTAATCAATAACTAAGTGTTTATTTCCAATGTTATTTTTCAACCAAAATATACCAAAATTATTAAAATGCGTGTATACACTTATGGTATTTTTTTCGTATCATTCAAGATTTTAGCTGTTTAAAACCCTAGAAACTAAGTTAAATAAACACCTTTATTTTTATTATTAAATATTCCGATCTGTATAAAGCATTACTTTTTACAATAGTAACAATATTATATTTATTTTAATAAAATTAAAAAAAAGAGAATTTTTTTTTTTCGAATATAAACTATAAAAATATCAATTCAATTAAAAAATTTAATTTTTCACAATCTAATTTTTAATTTCAATAATAATTACACTCTATATGAAATTAAAATTTACCAGAAGCTTTTTAATATTAATATTAATTTATTTTTTATTTCGTTTAAAAATACTTATTACATACTATTTTATTTTAAAATTAATTAAAAAAGGGAAAAAATACGTATATATGGGCTAAATATATGATTCAAACAATTTTAAAAAAAATATTGTAATACATAGTGAAAAAATCAATTTCGTAGATTAAAAAATAATAAAATTAAGTTATTGAATAATAAATTATGTACAATGAAAAATTTTTGAATCAAATACAAATATATTAAATCTAACTTTTTTTTATGAGAGTGATTATTCAGATTAATAAAAATATGGAAAGATTTTTGCTTTTAGTATTTAGTTTAAAATTAAAGTTATAAAATATTTTTTATTGGGTGTAAAAATATGTCTTTATATTTATATATGTTTTTTGATGTGGGAACCCTATCTTTTTAAGGTTTATTTAAGCTATAATTTCGACAATTAATTTTCCGGGACAGTGGAAACACACCAGAATTATTATTCATGATTTAATCATTAGAGAAATTATATATAAACACTCAAAATTCAGATTAAATTCATTTTTAAATTGATATAACCCACCAAGAAATTGAATAATTCTTACTAAAAGTGCGATGTATGAATAAAACTTCTTTAGACTATTTATTAAACCGTTTATGTAGCTTTTATAATTCATCTTCTGAAATAAAAATCAAAAATATTGGAAAGAAAGAGCGTCTCTACGTTATATTTATTATAAATATATCACTCTTTATAAGTTTTATGCCTGATAAAATCACATTTTTTGATTAAGAATCAAATTTTGAATCATTTTCCATATATGGATTCATAGTTCTTAAAAATATAATTTAAGCAAAAAGGATAATCATTTAAAAAAAAATTAAAAATATAGGTTTTTTCTATATATATAGTTAGCAATATTGTAATTTTTTGAAACAATTCTGACCTTTTTATCTAAAATCTTATGATATGAAATGCAAAATATTCTTAAATTAATTAAGCAAAACATAAAAATATAAAAAACCAATCAAAGCTACACTGTGTAACCCGAATTTATTAATGGATAAAACATCTATGATTTATAATTTAGTATTAATTAATTTTTATTAAGAAATACTTTAAATAAAAAAATTCAAAAGTAACAATGGTGAATTTTCGAATTTTTATTGGGTATATTTTTTGGTATACCTCTAGCTCTTATTTTCCAAATCAATTATACTTTTACCAATTATAACTTTCCGATCGCTTTTAAATAGTGTTATATATGATGTAATTTCATATTCTCAAGAAAATTATAGTAGCTACATATAATAACATTCCACGAATCAAGCTCATTTACAGTTGTGAGAAAATAGTGCTCTGAGTGCAATTATTTGTTTTCTCTCGAGCTAATATAATTTCATGATACATTTTTATGTCTATCTAATTCAAAGCCATTAGTGATGGCTCTGATTATGATGCAAAAAAATACGTTTTTATAGATTTTTTTCTATAAAAGTAAAAAATAAATTTATCATATCAAGCTCTAGTTTTTTCTCTGAAAAAAAAAACATGCAAAAAAGGTTTGAAATAATCTGTAAAAAATGTGATTTCCATTATTTTCCGGTTTTAATATGAATTTTTAATAGTTCAATTCAATATTTTCAAACATTTTATGTACTGGGACCATAAATATTGCTGCATTCAAACCACGATGTTTTGAAATTGATATATTTTTTTAATAAAAAATCGAAAAACATGTCTTTTTCTATTTGATTAAACATTTTTGAAATTGAAATACCTAAAACCATTTAGAATTTACTTTATTTTCTAAAATTTTGTATAGATGCTATTTTGGAAGTTTTTCACTTTTCATACTTGCCTCGATATATTCGACTTTTTTTCTATTTTTCCACAAACTTGAGCTCAACAATGCACTAGAATACAATTTGGATAAATCCTTTTCACTGAACTTAATTTTGAAGGTGAATAATCTCCTATGATATGTTTTTGTCTTGAAAATACACTAATTGTTTTAACATCTTTATTCATACTTTCTAGAGCCCATAAATAAGTGTCAGAAGATTTATCAGATACAAGATATATCCTGGTCAGAATGTAAATTCGATTGGTTTCACTTATTCTCACAAATATTTAAAAAATTAATAAATCTATTAAACGATAGGTGACATTAAATTTACAATTTTTTTAAAAAAAAAAGTCCCAAAAGGCATTTATACGTAATAAATATCCTGATATTATCTATTTCGATGATTTTTTTGTTAAAATATCTGGATTTTGAATTTTTTAAAACAATAATAACGTGCATCAGCATTATAACTGCATATATATTATTATTAAGAAATGGATTTTTTGAAGAATCTCTTTAATAAATACAGTCTTTAACATTAATATATGAGCTCTTTTTTGTGTATAGTGTCGGAAGCTGATTCTCTATAACAGTTAGACTGGTATAAATCCTCACTCCTAAACTGTTTCTGTGTAGCCAAAGATGAGGCAACTTTCGCCCTCACTCAGCAGAGATCTTAGGGCAGGTATAACTCCCTTACTCCACCTATCCACAATTCGCCCGTTGCTCCCTGTACTGACAAAACTAAGTGTTTGTATAGCCCCCACGATGGGAATAATAGGCGATAACCTTACCGGGGGGTTGGGACCGGAACTTAACGATAGAGCCATTAAAGAAGACGTAAGGTCTTCTATAACTGGTTCTCCCGCCAAGTTAACTGATGGGTCTAAGTCATCACCCAACGCGAGGACTTCCGAAGAGGAGGATACCGAAGTATCACTATCTCTATCATCAGCTACCTCCCACCAATCCTCGACCTCAGGGGAAAACCCATAAATGCAAGCACCGGACTCGACCAACTCATGGTTGCGCATAATCACGCCCATAGCACTATATGAAATATAGCCTCCACTAAGAAATAAAACTAAACTAATAAAAACGGACTAACGGGTAATGATACCAGTCCAAGAAGAATTAAACTAAAGTCTATACTAAACAACTAACAAAAAAAACGATTAAACTAACAACGAACAATATAAAATAATTTGTATTGAAAAGAACGAAATAACTAACTAGACTATGGTATGACTAAATGGAACTAAACAGAAGTCCTCAAGCGTGTTAAGACTTTCAGACTATAAAAAGTGCGTAGCTCCACCTAGGACGAAGATGAGCGTCCTAAATCTTTAATAGTCTAAAATTTTCTAACAAACCATAAATTTTGCTATTAGTAATTTTTAAATTTTTTTTTAAGAATGTGCTGCGTTATTTAAAAGTGTATAATCACCCGATTTGAATGAATTTTTATTTTTAAATACTTAAAGTTGGGCTCAAATGTCTGCATATCACATTTAAAATTGCTTTTATACGATGCTTAATTTTTTTTTGTCTTATCCATATTCATACTGATATTTTTTAGCTAAAGCGAGAAATTCTAGGTATTTTTTGTCTTTATAGCAATAAACTGTCTGAATAAACCTATTTAATCTTCTAAATGTTAATATTATTCGCCTTGAAACAGTATCATCTTCACTTTTTTTCAAACAATTGCTAACACAAATCCAATTCATCTTCATTCTATTTCAATAAAAAGTTACGGTTTTTAGTTGTGGTTTTATTAAGAGAATTATATTAAAAATTAAGACATTTTTATATATAAAAGAAGATAGAAGTTCAAATTCAAATCTTATTTCTTTTAATGTTAAAGTTATTAAAAAATATATAACCCAATTGAAAGCAAAAAATATATAAATAAAGTTTGTTACAGGGCTTTTGCTTAAAAAGTGAAATATTTCATAATTCAAACCCTTGTTAGGTTTATTTTTATTTACATAATGGTTGAAATTAATGGTAAGACATAATGTTGCGGAAAAAAAAAAGATTAATGTTGAAAAAACATCAAATCTTATAAAAAAAGATGAATTTAATTTTCACTTGTCATTTTCACTCGCGAATTTATTGTAAAATCCAAAAAAAAAATTAAATAAAAAATTGTTTTCCAAATTTCTTTTCACCACATTATTTTTATTTATTTTTGAAATTCAACACATATTTGAGTAAAAAAAAGTGCCATAAATTAAATATAAGGTTATTTTATGTAATTTTTTCATCCTCTTCGGATTTTTTTAATGACATTCTCATGGCAGATATCTATGCTGTCTTTGATTTCAACTTCTAAAACAATGTTCTCATGGTTAAATTCTTGAAACTGAGAAATATATTGCTTAAATTTAGTAAATTGGATTACTTGAGCACTTGATTTGAAAGAGCTAAGAAACTAATGAAATACTAAAATATAAAAGAATGGTGACAATATGGCCCCGAAAACTTTATTTTTTTAGCTACTTATATAAAACAATAACCTCCAATTCCGTCACATTAAAATTATAATTTTTATCCAGAATCCTAGAAGTAAATATAAACAGAAAAAAGTTATCTTAAATTTACATTAAATTGAATCTTTAAGACGGATTGTTGAGTATAGAAAACATCATTCTAATTAATAGGCGTAAATAAATATCATTTTAAGAACAAAAAATTCCATTATTCGAAGGTTTTGGGTTATATTTCAATATTATTAGCAAATAAATTAGATTGTTTGCAAAAAAAAAAGACTTTGTTTTTAAATCAAACGAATAGGGGTTTAATAAGGATATTAGAGCTAATAATTTAAATGGACAAATTTCTGAGGATTTTTAACGAAATTTCGGGCGTGGTTAAGATGATAAAATAATCAATTTTTAATTAGATTATATATTTGCTGATTATTTGTTTTTATGTCTAATTCTTCCCCATTTTGTCCAGAAAACGTGTTTAACCTTTAAATAATAACTCGCCGTTGAAATCGCTCCTATTTAATTAATTTTTATCGGATAAAAAGTTTTGTATAGATTATCATAATTTTGTATTTTATATCATAATTTTTTATTTTTTTATATTTATCCCTTATTTAAATATTTTATAATAATTTATATTGATAATAATATAACACCTAGACACTAGAAACCAAATATTTACAAAGAATATTGGGAGAAAGGTGTCCATTATTCTTTCTATTTATAAAAATATATATTTTTTACTAAAAAAATCATTTTTCCTAGTTTTTTTAAAAAAATTCTATTCGAATCCTAAATTATCTTGTTCATACTTACAAATAAATATTCAATTTTTGGTTTTTAGTTTAGCTAAAATTCATCATTTTCGCATAAAATTTTATAAAAGGCTAAATCAATTGATAAAAAAGAACCCATGTGTGTATTGGTTTCTTTAAATATATACTTCAATAAAATTGCAAATTTCAAGTAAAGATATTGAAATGCGCAGACAAAAAAAATAAAAGAGTATTTAAATTTTTCCCATAAAGAATATAATTTGACCTTTAATTTAATATCTCTAACTAATTTTTCTTTTTTTTTTTAAAGCACACTTTTATCAATCAGTATTTTGTTTTTCCTAACAAAAAAAAAAGTTTTTTTGCTATTAGAATATGATTTTAATGGTGAAAAGTGACGTGAAAAACAAATTTTAGTTATTAATGTCCTTTTTATGGAAATCCCAAGCTATTTCTTGATTGACGTTTTTTATTTTAGTTTTATTATATATGGCACCTTTTTATGTTAGGTTTTAAGAATACATATTGTTTTCTTCATGATCTTAAGTTACTGTTTTTTAAACATTATTTGAAGCATGTATTCGATTATTATTTTATCAATTATATTTTATAAATATGCTATTAGTATTAAATATTTTTCATTTTAGGAAACATGTATCATCTTTTTGAAAAAAACATATCCACTACTTTTTTCGTTATTTTTTTCAGAACTTGCTTCATCATTTTTATGGAAAAATCAGATTATCCGGTTCAATATTTGTGGGAAAAAATCGATAATACCTATATTGGTTAAATGAGATATCAATAAATTTCGCTCTTTTTTATAAAAACTAAATAAGGAATATTAAAATGTTCATTGGGATATTTTGGGTTAGAATTTTTATCCGATTGCATTAAAGGGTTATATAAATAATAGGCATATGAATCCCCTATGACGTGTGTTGCGGTGTTTGGATTTATATCTGGCCTATCTATTTTCCTTTATAGTTATGATAAGTGGGTATAGTAATATGCCTTTTTGGTTATTGGATTAAGTATCAGTTTCATATTAAAGTAATCTGCTGGCATCAGATTTTGTTGGTGTCACACTTTGATAATATTGAGATATTAACCGGGGGTTATTATCCAAACGGTGTTAAATTAGAAGGTCTATGGATCTGAATAATTAATTTAATGTTTTTGTGAAACCGTTCTTTTTTTTTGTGAACTAGAGATGATTCAAAAAGCTTTAAATGACTATATTAAATCAGATTCTCTATCTAAAAATTCAAAAATCTTATCACCTAATTCTCTAATATTGTTCCAATTTTCTCACATCTGATTTAATTGCTTCAAAAAAATTTATTCAGCTAAGAAAGATTATCTATTTAGAAATAATGTATAAACATATGGATATAGGCTTTATTTTATAATTTACCTACCCAATCTAAAGTTTTTTGGCTCATTAATTTATTTATGCAATTAATTATACCTTAATAAACATATCCCACTTTTCTAACTCCAATGTATTAATAAATATGTTTAGCTGCACTCCTTATCATAAAATAAAAACATCTTGAAACCTTGAGTGGGAATATAGATTGAAAATGGAGAACCACTTGATATTATTATGTAACAGTCTATTAATCATTCACAGCTTTTTGGATTAGCCATTTCTTTATTTCATTCTACCACAGGAAGGAGCTATTTTAACCTTTCTTGTACTGCCTATTTAACATCACTCTTCAATTAATAGCAATGAACTTCCAACTTTTAAAAAAAATATTAGCTAAATAATAATTGTATTATCTAACCATTCGCTCTTTTTTTTAACATCATTGATTTAAAAATTTTAACACTCAGGCACTTGTAAATTCAATTAGTTTAAACCATATTGGATATAATAAGAAATTAAACTTAAGTGGGCAATGGACCATATTTTTTTCAAAAAAAAAACGAATTAGATACTGGGTATAAAAAATTATCTGATTTAGTCTTCTGAACACCAAATTGCATATAGACATTGAAATGTTCCAATAAAATTTAACTTGGCAGCAGTTTAGTACAATGTTTCAAAGGCGTATCGTAAGTAGACTTTTCAATTTGTCTAAATCTGATTTAATCAAAGACAATTCCAATATTCTCTTATAGCTATATTAATTTAATCACTTTAATAATACCATTATCGGTCTTTTAATATATTCAAATACGTCCAAAATAGATTAGATCAATGAATGAAATAGTTATATATGAACATTTACTAATTTTTTACTAACAATGTGTACAATTTTCCCGGAAAAACTAAATGTTAAACTCGAAGGAGTTTGTTTTGTTATTAAGACGTTTTTTTTTATGTTTGGTCTCACAGATGTTTATTATTTTACCCATTCAATACAGAGGAGTGACAATCTAAATGACTGAAATATGGATTATCTAATAACTTTTGTAAATAAATTGTTATTTTAAAATTAATGCAATTTTGCTATTAATTGATTTTCATATCCAGGTCTGAAACTCCACATAAACTATGGACTATTGGAACATGGCCCAGCAATATTTCCCATAATTCTGATATATTACTGCATAAAAGTTGAAAGAAATGTTTTCTAGATATGATTTAAAGATCCATAACAAATGGTTTGTTTTGGCTAAAAAACACACGCTTTATATTGCGTTCAATTAAGAACTTCTCATAACACCCATGTGATTCCAGTAAGAAATTGATTAGCAGAAATAAAATATTAATGTCTTCATTTCTTTCCTTTTTCTTTTCAAAACTATCGCAATCAAACCTTTAATCAATGCAAAAGAAGATGTTTACTGTGAAAATAAAATGAAAATCAAGAAATTCACATCTAAAAACATTAATATACATTCTATTTGTTCTATTTGTTCTAATACAAATCTATCTATAATATTCAAATATGTCCTAATGTTCGAAATACATGTGGTGAAAATTTTCCTTTCAAAAGATATACATTTAAAGCTATAAAATAAATATATAAGGATAAAAAATGTAGCTATAAAAAATGAATAACTAAAAATCAGAAATTTTCTGTTGAATCAGTTGATAATTTAAACTTAACTTAAACCAACTGAATTTTAGTCAGTATAAACAAGAAAAATCGCTATGTTCAGAAAAATATTTGCATTTGCGATTTACGCAATTTTTGCAAATCCTGTTTACTCCAGTGACGACTTGTGCACTAGTGTTAGATATTTTGACAACTTCTCAGTAACTTCGTCTTCCACTTCAAGAGCTTACGATATTAGCAATCCTATTGTTCTTCCATGCCCAAACGCAGATTTTGAATTAACTTTCACCGCCGAATCCAAGTCAGCATTATTTATAGCTTTTTCAGACAATAAAGGCTTGAACAACCAAAGCGGTATCACTGAAGCTTTTTTAGACGATATTTCAAATAATTATGAAGTTAAAGAGGGGGCTTTGGCCAATATCATAACCCAAGATATTCACAACACTTCATATCCAGTCTCCAGGAATTACACCGTAAGATATATTAGTGGATCCATTATAATCTTAGTAAGCAATATCCCGGTGGTTTCTTCAACAAGCAATGGGCTTAGGATTGAATACGTGTATTTAGCTCCGTATATAGACAAAGCTTACTTTACAAAAGTGGCGATAAATTGTATTGGAAATTTACTATGCCATGATGAATATATAACAAATGAAAATGACAAAAATCCTTTAATAAATATAATGAATGAAAATTCATCCTCGACTCAACACACTTCAAGTATTAAATCAACAGGACAATCGTCTTCAAGGCGAGAATCATCAGAGCAGGAGTCTTCAAAGCGAGAATCATCTGAACGGGAGTCTTCGAGGCAAGAATCGTCCGAGCAGGAGTCTTCGAAATATGAATCATCCGAGCAGGAATCTTCAAAGAAAGAATCTTCTGAGCAAGAGTCATCCGAGCAGGAGTCTTCAAAGCGAGAATCATCTGAACGGGAGTCTTC
>LSSL01002218.1:0-32634 GCA_001953115.1 Smittium mucronatum
GGAGATAGCGCACAGCGATTCGGAGGACAGAGATTCCAGAGGAGGACCATCTAGAAACAGGAGGAACCTATCGTTTAGCACAGCTGAGACATAGTCTAGTGCACAAGTCCAGCGTTCGACAGTCAGACGGATCTCAGCGTCTAACAGCTATTTGTAGGAAAGCCATGTCGATCAAACCCACTTTTGGGTAGGAGCCTAATTTTATTAATCCTGTTAGAAGTAGGCTCTGACTAGGAATTCAATAGCTTCAATGAACTGTTGTTCATTGACAAAGAGCTTAATTCATGACTGCACGTAACCTCAGTCATCCAGCCTACTTGAAGCAATGCCAGGAGGGGTCTTTCGGTTGGTAGATTGAACCCTTTTCCCGTAGGTACGCAGCCGGTAGTCCGGCAGAGGAGCTTATTGTAGTTAGGATAATAGTCTTTTCTATACGTCTTTTTCTTTTTTTCAAATTTTTTTAGTATAGTTTTTAATGACGTTATCTTACAATAAAATTCCGTGATACAAAAAAAAACCCCCTTCTCTGGCGATTGGACTTAGACATACCCCATATGTTTTCAGGAAGTTCTATAATATTATTGAGTGACATTGAAAACATATTAAAAAAAGGTGGTTCTTATAGGGGTTTTTATTTTTATATTAAAAATTGTTAATGGATCAAGTCATTTTATCTTCCTATGAGGGGTTAGTTCGCAAAGAAAAAATGTCACTATAAGTCTAAAATCTATTAATTTGCCTAATATGGGATAAATTGCGTTCTTAAAAAAACACTATTTACCTTGATTTTTAAAGCCAGTAGATCGCATTCATTAAAATATATATTTATATATATAACCATTAAAAATAAATAAATAGATTTATTGGGGATGAGCTTAGGCTTTGTAACAGGATTAATTAATTTGGACTTTGATCTTTTTGGGATATTAGGGACATAAATAATAGATCTTGTATTAAAAAATTGGTTAAATGCTCTTTTAGACGAAATCAAAAAAAAATTGGCAGAATTTATAAAACTCTATAAATTTGTAAAAAGAAATATAATGCAGGTTCCATGTATTATTACTCACTTTTGACCTCAAAAAATGATGAAATAAAATTATTGACAGACTTTTAAACTCTTAACTTAAAGAAGGAATATTTATTTTCTTATCCAATGATACTTTGAAAAAAATATTTTCAACATAATCCTATTTTAACCATTTTAAGGACTTAATATAAAATTTCTGCCATTATTTTCCAAACATGACATTTAAATATAACTCAAACCATAACAATTTATCTCAAAAGAGAATAGAAAATGATGGCAGTAAATGAAAATCATGTTAACTTTAAAACTAGAGACCCACTTTAAAAAATGGTCGCTTTTTGAATTGACAAGTTAATCCTCATGGTGTATAGCTTTACCATTTATTTCTTTTTTATTTTAGCAGCTGTGTCGAATTTTGAGACCGAAAAATAATGAAAAAAATGAAATCCACACTTTAAACATATTTACGGAATTCTTTTAAATCTATTAATTTTTTCCGAATAATGTAACAAATAAACACGATAATTATGTATAGGTGGATTAGAGTAAAATATTAATGAAGATCCAAGCTATGGAATGACTGGTAATATTAAATAATTGTTGTCAAGAGGTTGTTTTTGATTTCAAATCTTTTTTTTTCTTAGATATCCTTGGCTAATTTGTAACTCAGTTTATTCACGGAGAATTTTAATCTCCCACCCAATAAGTTTTTTTTATCCTCATCTCTACAAAAAAATTGTCCCTTAATCTCCAATTGGAGTAATAATGATATTTTACGATTTTTTCTCACAAGAATGGTGTTTTTTAGATATATTCTCTAATTTTCAAATTCGAAAGCCAGTAAATAGCTGAAAATTGATATCCGGATAAAAAAGAATCTTTAAGCTTTCTATTGGACTTTCAATAATTTAATCGGAGGGATTTACTTATTTTTTTTCCGGTGACCTAAATATTTAATTTAGTCTTTGGCGCTAAAGGAATTTAGCACCTCCCAATTTGCTACTAATTTCAGAGTTGTAATTATCAATTAACAAAATATAGTTATTGATTTAGTTTTACATAAAGAAAAAGCATAACGTCAAACATTGGCTATAAAACTAACGCGAAACTCAAGCCACATAGAATAAAAGTACAAATTAAATATCAATTAATTAATTAATTTCTAGGTCCTAATTTGTTTTTTGCGAAATTGAAACTATTGAGATTGATGGAATTTAATAGGAATCAACAATATCGCCAAATGCGTTAATATTTTTAAATTCCGCAGATATTTGTTTCAAAATCGCCTTTCAATTAATTATAGCACCTGGATTGACTCATCTGAGAATTCTCTGCTGAACAATTTATTTTTTTTTTTAAAAAAAAAAGAGCCTTATATCTGATTAGTATGATACGAATCTTATCCAGAGTTTAGCCTATTTTACCCAAAATATATCTTTCCTATTATATTATAGATAAAAATGCAAAAAACACTATTCCGTCGATCAAATCTGTTAATCCTTTTAATTTTTACTGAAATTTTGATCAGTCATCTTGCATAAGATATAAATAAATTTACTAAAGACCCATAAATATGTAGATTAAAGCTAAATCATACAGAGATGATTATTTAAAGATTCTGAGTTTTTTCTTATACCATAAATGATGTATAAATTGACTCCAATAACATTTTTAAATCTTTCACCCAATCATTAATAGTGTATAAAAGTGAAATTTCAATATAAGATTATAAAATGGATTCAAGTTCTATTTATGAGATACCTATTGAATTTATGCATTTTTTTTATTACAAATATCAAAAGTTAATTAGGCATTAGAGTGTCCTAATACTTTTAAGGCTGATATTGCAAAATTGGAATCTATTTTTTGGTCAGGACAAGAATTTTTTTTTGTATCTCGGAATTTTATTCAAGATAACGTATCAAGGCAAGAATTTCGTGAAAAATTAATCTATAATTAACTTATCTTTTATTAACTTTAAATAAAAATTGTTGGTTTTCATAAATCGGAACTTGATATATTTTTGAGCCTATTAATGGGCTATTTTAATGTAATGGTAGACAAACTATAGTTTAGTAACTAATGAAGGAACATCTTTGCAGCAAATGCCAATTATTTTGTTATAGGATTTTCCATTTTATTTATTAGTTCAAAATTACTAACGTTAACTAATATTCACATTTTCTTATCATGAAACTAGTAAAAAGTATTAGTAAAGCGCCTTCTCTCAAAAAGAACCCCCCAAATGCAAAAAATTAGGGAAATGGTATTTATTATGCAAGAGGGTAGCACCTTTAACATTTTTTCTTTCCGATTAGAAAATATCGCCACTTTCGCTTATTATTAAAAAATGTCGCTCAACTCTTGTAAAATTTGGCTGAACTTTACGCCATAAATCTTTTTATAGATAATATAATTGTGCATTATGTAAATATTGTTTATGACATATTAAGTAATATTATTGTGAAATTAAACAAATAATATACCATAGCCAACCCTGCTGCGATAACAAATAGTATAATTAGTCCAATCACAATTTATTTCTTTTTGAAAACCCTATTTACTATTGATAAGTTGTTTTTTAATTTAATTACTTTCAATCAGTTTTTCAATATCTTCCTAATTTGATAATTTTAAATGACGATATTAAAAATAATTATCAAACCAAGATTTGAAGCCCCAAATATTATTAATTCTGGCAATATTGAGACAATTAATATATAAAAAGACATTTAAATAGGTTATTTTATTAGTTAAAAGGAGTTATCGTCCTGAACTATTAACTCAGTTTATAATCAGTCAATTATTTTTTTTGAATCCAAATATGGGAGATTTCCTTTGAGTGCGGGCACTAACTAAAACCTTTGTCATTTATCTAATTTTAAAATATAGCCGCATCTCAAAATTTAAAACCATTGGATAAAAAGATCAGTCTCTTGTATATCTTTTTTGGCTAAATTATGAAATGTATCCAATAAAATATGCCTTGCCAACATACATTCATTAATTTTGATGTTAGACTCAAAATTAGTCATGAAATAGAACTCAATCTTGAACCAATGCACTCGAAGTATGGAGCTTCTAGAGTGGCAGAGGGGAGTTGGGTGAAAATTTTTATACATTTTTTAAATTAACTTTTATTACTTATTATTGACTTTAAAAAAAATTTCCCGAAAAAAAAAAGTTATAGAACTCGGCCAATAATTTAAAGAGTTAAAAAGATTCTAGTATAAAAAAAACGGTTATCAATTATTCATCTTTAAAATCAGACATAAACGATGAAATTAAAGAAATATTGCTAAAAAAAACAATAGCCCCCATTTTTGACAATCTGCTAAGAATTTATCTCCAAAATTGGCATGATCGCGCTAAAAAAAACGGGGTTTAAATAAAATCCAATCAGATAATATAGATAGTAAATTATTTTGCCGAAAATTGTGTCAATTTCTTGACAAGGCTTAGCAAACTAACAATCATAATGCGTATAATTTTTTTCTTTTTATAATGTTTTCACCGTATTTAACATAATTACAGTTAAGCTCAAGTGTTTTTAAGTTTTATACAATCTACGTCTATATTAAGATTCAATTTCCATCCGAGCCGCGCATCTTGTTTTTGATTTATAAACAATATAGTATCGTGATCTTCTTATTGTTTAAAGATCAGTACTCTTTTTGAAATTTTTTATTAGAATTTCCTTGCCTGGTGATTTCGAAATTGTAGGCTCGCTCCAATTGAACATTTTAAGGGGTTTTACGTGTTTCTTTTGAAGTTAGAAGGGTACTATCATTAAAATTTTATAATTAGTTGTATATGAGAGACTCCATGGCTTACTGGACACCCTTTTCCGCAAAATTTTATAGGTTAATTTTATAGGTTAATTTTATTTAAATGCTCAATTGGTTTGATAACTGTACAATTTTAAAGATTGTGGTAAATTTTCTAACTTTAGGTTCCCCAAAATTATTATTTGCTACAACTAGTACTTTAAACAAATAGAAACCCCATTATCACGAATCAAAAAAATTATTAAAAAGAAAATAAGAAACTTTTATAAGTAGAACTTTTATAAGTAGAACTTCTACCTTTTCTAAGAATCTCCCATATATTGGACTCTTTGATAAATTTTAAAATTTAACACTTTCTTGTAAACTGTTTACAAAAAATTTTATTCAATATAAAATTATGTTTTCATAAATTCGATTTTTTGATCTTTTGTTTCTTATAGAATAATATTAGAAAATAACTGGTACTTTTTAAAGTCGTATAAATGTTTCCTTAACCCTTTCTTTAATAAGATTATTTCCTAAAAAAATTTAAATTTTGAAAAGAAAATTTTATTTTCAATCACAAAAAAACCGAGTATTTTCTAATATATTATTAATAGATTAGTACAAAATTAAATTTTAAATTTTTCCTCTTCCATAATTGCGGCTAATCATCACAAGAAAATTTGACTTTGGCTTAGACTAAAAAAAGGTTATATAACGTATAAGTATATTTTCTGTCATTTTTTTTACTAAAATTTCATTCTTAATCAATCGTAATCTTTTATGTTGAGATAACTAAAAAAAAATCATTTTTCATGTTATTTTTCATCGGTAGTTTTGTAAAAAAAAAAGACCAGTAATCTAATTAACTCTGTAGATTCGGCTAAAGCTAAATTTTTTACTACAGTAAAAACTGTTCAATTGTATATATTTTTTATCCCAACAACATTAAAAACTGTAATGGTTTAGTAGTGGATCTATAAAATTGGGGCATTTTCAGACCGAAATGCATAATACATAAACGTTGAATCATTTTTCAAAAAAACCAAGCCTAAAGATTCTATAGAATAAAAAATGAAGTAAATGGTTTGAAATATAAAAGAAATTGTTTTTACATATTTTCCCATTTTATAACAGTAAAAATTTATGTTTAAAAAAAACATCAGTGTTTAGTCTTTAGGTGATGGTGCTTTAGAGACCTTAGCTTTTGACTAACATTAGTACTTTGGGTTGTGAAGTTTTATAAATATAGAGCTTGTAACAAAGAGATTAGGAAAGTGTAATATTATTTAATTCGATAAAAAGTATATAAATATCTATTTTAAATTATTTCCATTTAGTTTTTTAGAAAATTAGAAATTAAGAGGATTTTTTTGAATTATAAAATCACTATCAGCATAATTCTTTCATAAAATCTATATTTTTATAACAAAAGACATGCTCTTTCATTCAATATAGCTATAAAAATTGAACTATTTTATAAATAATAGAACTAGATAGGAGCGCTATAAGTTAAAAATCATCTATGAATGTTGTACAAAAATTTACTTTTTATTTAGCTCTTTTTTTATTAAATGAATCCAAAGATGTTACCAAAAATAAAACCATGATTATAATCCATACAATAATTTAAGATATGTTATTTTTCGATAATAATAACATTGTGGTATTTATAAACTGGTGTGTAAATTTGGTAATACTTTGATGAAAAACTTGATTCAAAAAAGATCATCGATTATAATTTCAATACCAATTTCTATATTTCTGTGAAATTCAAGACATGAACCCATAATATTTTTTCTTTCCCAAGATTAAAATACCTTGTGTGGTTTAGGGGCTTAATTATTACACTTTTAGAAGTACGCCATATCAAAATTATATGAAAATTTTACTATTCTTAGTCGAAAATAATGGAAACAGCGAACAGAGATTCGAAAGTTAGAAATTCCAGAGGAGAGGCATATCAATACATGATGAATCTAGAATTTTAGTGCTTTCTGTGATATTTCATAAAAAAAGTATTGACTCAACAGCCAGGCATATCTCAGAATTTAAAGTTTTTTTGCAGCAAGACATAGACGATCAATCTTACGTTTGGTTATGGCTCTATTTTACTAAAAGTATTAGAAGAAGGCTCTAACTAGGGGTTCAATAGTTTAAACCGGTTTTTTCGATGACAAAGTTCTTGTAAGTATACTGATTGTAAAATCAGTCATAAACTTAGCTGAAGCAATTCAAGATGGAGTCGTTTATTTCGTATATTGTACCAAATTATCTTAGATACAACTTCTGACGAAGATAGAAGATCATGTTGTAGCTTCGATAGTATCATTTATATTCACCTTTTTCTTTTTTTGAAATTTTTTTTGGTATAGTCTTTAATTAAGTTATCTAACAATAAAACTCCGCGATACAAAAAAAAAATTATTAAAATTCATTCAAGTATATTTTTGTATCAGTTTAATTTACAAAAAAAATCAAATAACTCTAGAAAATCTTATTGTGGGATGAATAGCAAATGTAAATTCAAAGTTTAGCCATTTTCTCTATTTTCAAAAAAGTAAGAATTTCATTTCTAATTCCGGGTTTGAAGGGAGAATTAATATAAACAGATTTAAGATATACTTGTAAATTTATATTAGAAGCGCCTATAAAGATTGATATAGCGTTAACTGTAATTATAATATAATAAATATTGATATTATTTGTATTATTCTTTTTTTAGAATTTAATAAAACGTAGTTCATTCTTAAAGTTTCTTTTAAAAATGATGCAAGAATTGTGCCTATTTTAACTACAAATCACAAAAAAAATCTAAAGTACTGAAAATCACTAAAATATAGTTGCACATATAGCATTTTCAGAAAAAAACGAACATTTTATATTCAATAAAGATCAAAATACACAAATAAGCTGATCAATTTTCATTTATTGGGTGAAATTTTTTCAATCTAATGGTTGATCAATTTAAAAAAAAAAATTAATTATTTTTCAATTGATTATTTTCCAATCGAAAAAATCACACTTTTCAACTTATAAAATGAGCATTTCTCATTTCGGTAAGTGAACATTTTTCAATTAAAAATGAACAACATTTTAGAATATGTTGAATTTGGTTTAAATTCACTAATAAAAGTGTTCATAAGTCAAAAAAAGATTTTTTTTTCATTTTCTTTAGAGTCGAAGCATTGCTATTTGGTATTGGTATAGTTCACTCATTCATAAAAATTATAGGTAAAAATCTATAAAAATGTTTATTAATGAAGAAAAAATCCACATATTTTATTGGTGATCATTTTTAATTGAAAAATGATCACTAGATTTTGTAAGATTAATTGAATCCTTAAGGGTGAAGATTAATCAATTTATATGAAAGGGGTGTTCACATTAAGTGTTATAATCTTTTATTGGATAATACATCCGAACTTCCAAAACCAATAAAATTATAGTACGTAATTAAAATGAGTAGCTAATATCTTTATATATAATACTGAAAGTACGGTATTATGACATCATTATCATCTTTAGCAAAGGTAAATAAGAACGGGAAGGCGGGACTTAATATGCCCACCCCTTTCATATAATATTGATTGATCTCATCCCTAAAGGTCTCGATTAATCTTAAATTATATCATAAAGGGATGTTAATATTAAGTTAATCTAGAGATATTGCTGCTCCAGCCATGTTTGACTGAGTACTAAGATCCAATCTGTAATATGTATCGAACATAGTAAAATTAGACCAAAATAAATGCGATAATATGTTTTCTGCAGGTACTTCTGCAGTGGTCACAAAATTTTCCCCGATTGCTTGAGCTTTAGGTATCGGGGCTTTTGGTGGTCGCACTATTAATTCTGGCAGATTTCGTATGTTTCTGGTTATACTGTCAATAGATAGTGGTTTGTTGTGGAACTTTGCTTCAAAACAGCCTGTTGACCATAATTCCTTTGTTATTAGAATGTAGAGTGGCCCATAATTCCGTTACCAACTTTTTCTTGTGCATGATATATGCAATTGCTGGACATATTACGGGATTCTATTGGCTATTATTTCACAATTTCGTTCATTTGGTTGGCCTTTTCTCTTTTCCTTGAGAGAAATTTTCACATGCTTAAGTGATACATTGCTTATTTTAGTTCTTGGATTACCAGTGCGATGAGTATCGCTAGAGCGTAAGAATCCACAAAGAGTTAGTAGCCAGCAGGTTTTTTTTGTGAGCTTTGATATACTGAGTTTGCTAGTTTCTCTCTATTCTTGTAACTTTGAAATTATCAGAGACATATTTATTTCTGATCTGAAGAATAATTATATCTGTTTCATATATAGCTTTTAAGAACTCCTTTATGCAAGGTGTGTTTTCAATGGATCTCAATTTGAAACTAAGTTTATAATTTCAGGTTTTTAAGATCTAATTGTTTAAACGCTGAGTTTATTTGTAATAAAAAGATATGCCAGATAATTTAACGCATAATTAGTTTAAATAGTGTCGATTTTTTGTTGCTTAGGTGCAAATATAGAAAGTTTTGTTGCTTAGAATGGTACTTTGACCTACGCTTGACTGCTCGTCGGTTGAAAAAGATAATTTTAAACTCTGTATTTTACAAAAATTGGGCTTGGAGAATGCTCGGCTGATTTATCATGCCATAAGACACCGGTTCTTGTTGCTCAGCATCAGCGACTTTCCGCTTTTCAGTTTTGGAACTACTGTTGTCGCCTGCAGTAGTAGAGGCTGGGATATTGATAATATCTGTAATTCAGGAAACAATATCGCAGTTTTCCACATTGGTGACACCAAAGTCAGCGTTAGGCGCTCCCTCCGAACCTTCTGGGTTACTTGGGAGTTAATGTTTCAAGGGGGGGAGGGGGCTGCATTATGGGTTCTCCTAGCCTTACCAATTAAAGTCCAAGGCGTTTTATCCTACCGCTTTCTTTTCGGGTAACCAAATGTAGTAATTTTCTGACATTTTTTTCACCTCTGATGAAAAAAGGTCTACATATTCTGTGCAGTAGAGTTTAAATATGTCTGAAAATCCCTAGTACGACAACGGAAATTCTGTTTGTGCATTCATTCTGCTTGGTGCATCAGCCGGATTAATTGCAGACGGCACATAAGTCAAATGAGGGTGTGTGCTTGTCACCAGACTGTATTTCCAAATTTTCTCGGAAATTTCTAGCTATTCGGTAGAGAGGGCTCCACTGAGCTTATTCATATATGGGAGAATTTTTATATTTTCCGAGTACACCAGTGCCAAAAGACCCACAACTTTTGCGAGGATAAAAGTGTATAAAATCTTCAATAACTATTTTAAGTTGATACCATTGACGCTTCTGAGGGACTCTAGTAATCTGAGTAGGATTTTATAACTGCAACTATTCCCAAAGAGGTATCGCTGGAATCCGTAAAGATTTCCTTCTCATTAGTTTTGGGAAGTAAAGACAGCCCTTTCCATGATTTCGGTTTTTGAACCCAGAAAAACAGGTTCTGGATAGCCGATTCTGTCATGATATCAGTTTATTTCCATGGCTTCGACTTTGCTAGACTGCTCTTCTACCGTTATAGCAAGTGACGGAGCACAAGGTTTCTAGGAATCAGCGCTATCGACATCGCTTGATTTTTTCCTATGAAGCTAGCTAAGCCTCTCAAAGATTTTTTTCCAGCCCTCAGAATCTTTGAGGTTTCCAATCGGAGGTCCCTGAATTTTGATGAAGGTACCTTGAGGTTCATAACACGTGAATTTATTGCCATTCACAGGTGATTTACAATTAATATGGAGTAGTTATGGACTTTTACACCTTGATTTTGTATCCTAGTTCCACCAACTTGGAATTTATTATATCCTTGTTTGCTTGGCACACTTCTTTCGTTTCTTCTATGATTATTAGGTAGTTTGAGTACGCTATGATTCGCATTCCATGCGTCCTCACCCATTTCAATATCGGTTTGAGAACTTTGGTGAAGGTGAGCGGGCTAAGTGAAAGTCCTAAAGGGTACACTCTGAATTTTTAAGTACCCCCGTTCCAGTAAAATCGATGGTACTTCTTGAAGAATTGTGGATGAGAATTTGCATGAACGCATCTTTCAGGTTGAGGGATACCATATAATTCTTTCTGAGGACCAAACGGAAAATTGATGCCAAGGATTCCATCTTGAAAATTTTCTGGCCCACTTGTTAGTTCATTTTCTCAGATCTAAAGCAGGTCTGAGATCCTCAGTCTTCTTTGGTATGACGAATAGGAAGCTGCAGAATACGGGACCCCGGTTTTGACCTACATTATCTCTTTTTTCGAGAGCAGGATCGCGATTTATTCTGAAAAACGGCAAGAGCTCCTGCTTCCATCTTTTTTGTGTGATTGCGGGTGATTTATCAGCGGTGATGGCTGCGTTAGAACTAGTTTGCGGATCGGCTGCGTCATCTAACCTTTCAAGTCTTTTTATAGAGGCCGTCCAAGCTTGTCATGCTTCTACAAAAAGAAACAAAATTTTAGATGACGCAGACTTTGTATTGGGTTCTGAATTCCTGAGAGGGGTCTGGAAACCCTTATCTAAGTTTTTGTGGCCCCAATTGCTGTCCGTCAGTTTTTTCCATGTTGACCAGAACATCGTGAGGTGGCCCCACACTGGGGCCCAAAAATAGGGGTCTACTCAGACCTCCATTCCTGTCCGCGTGTCCTCATGTGAATATTTTTTCAGCGGCAAGGTTGTTAGCTGAATTGGAAGTGGCTGCAGCTTCAGCGGTTTAAAACTGAGCAGTTTTTTTGATGTTAACACTCTGTTAACGTACTTCTGGCGCCCACAAAAGGTCTTGTGAATTCGGGATCGTTTCTCTAGTTTTTTTTTTTTCAAGTAGGACGTCGATTTTATCCTGTTCCATGAATTGTTATTTTTCCAGCACAACTAACTGGACCGGTTTTCCAGGAAGCTCTATGCTTTTTTGCGGATTATCCATTCTGTTCTGCGTGACTGTGGTAGCAATATCCGATAGGAGCACTCTAATGGTGTTGGTGAACAAAATTTTCGATTCTTTGGTGGAAATTTCCAGGTTTTCTTGGATTCTCATGTGCACATAGTGGTATATATGCCTAGTCGCTTGAGCAAGGTTTGCTTGGATTCGGCGCATAAAGGAATCTTTTTTCTTCACTGTAGCTGAGGCTGAGTCATTTAGTGGCGGTAGCTGGTAGTTCATAATACTACATCTAGGACAAAAGTTAATTGCCTCTTTTCTTTCCTCTTCGGTTAGAGGATTACGGAAGAAGTCCATTTCAATAGAAGGTAGAGCTATATAAAGCTCTGGATAAACAGCCAAATATGTGATAGGTATTCTCATGACCACATAAGTATCTACCATTTATATATTTCTTTCTTTTTCGCTAAGAATTTCCTTAAGCTGGTTTTGACTCATTAATACCTGGTTTATAGCTTCTATTTCCATCTTGCATTTTTTTTTTTGAAAAATAATATTTAATGACTAATATAAAGCCTTTTTAGATCAAAAAAATTATAGCAGGTAGAGTTCCTTTGCGAAGGAAAAGATGATAAGGATGCCATAATACCGTACTTACAGTATTAATATAAAAATTATTAGCCACGTATTTTAATTGCATACTATAATTTTATTGGTTTTAGTGGTTCGGTTGTATTATCCAATAAAAGATTATAACACTTAATATGAACACATTCTTGTAATAAAATGCTAAAAAAACCCGAAGTTCTTTTAAAACTTCAGAATTTTTTTAGCTAACCCGAAAATCATTAGTTAACAGATTTAATATATAAACAATCTAATGATAATAAAAATTTTACAAAGTAATTCATTAGAGTTTATATGAGAAATATTTTAAATCTGTTTAGAAATAATCTAGTAAAATTTAAACTCCTTAAAAAAATAGTGATTGCTAGCGAATTCACTAAAATTTGCATTATTGTTTGTAAAAGTATGTAAGGATGTATTTATCTATCTGTTCTATCTTCATAATTTGAATTGGTGGACGAAATAATAATGGATAAAGCTAATGGATAATCAAGAATTAGAATCACAAAATAAACACTCTATAAAGATGTTACGCTTTACTAATTCTAGTTTCCTGTTAATAATTAAATAAAACTGTGGCAAATGTTTTACCAAGTATAAAAATTACGCTCTTAAAAGTAATTACCATGTTTTAGAGATTGTTTTCAAGATCAGAATTTTTTTAATATAGAAGTTTTATTTAATAAATATAGATATATCCGTACTTATCCCCAATATAGGAAATTTTATAGTGAGTTACCAATTAAGTCATTTTTTTTTTCTCGTCCAGTATTATTTTTTTAAGGGATAGAAGGTTAATAATAATAATTTTTAAATTCGATAAGAGTAAGTTTGGAATAGGTGGATGTAATCTTCTCGTTTTTTTATCAATAGATATTATGTGATAGTTTCTTTTAAAAAAACATATTAATTAATATCAATATTATTAAGAATTAAAAGGCCTATTAAGTTTTAATTTTGGGTTTAATTTAATATTTCATTTTTGGCGAGTACTTTTCATTCCTATTTTCTAGTATTAAAATGATTTAATTTTTCTATTTCAAAAAATAAACCAATTAAATATGGAAACATATTTTTATAATCAAAGCTTAGTAAATTGCTGAATAATTCAGATACTAGATTATTTTACCTTAGTAAACTATTTCCTAAAGTAAAATTAGATCACCGCCTTTCAAATAGAAATGTAGAAGCTTATTGAATTTAATAACTTTCAAATAAAGGATTTCTTCTTTGATTCTATATCTGTATTACTAAATAAAAGCTTCTTTACCATCTAGAAATATTTGAAAAAAGATAAAGTTTTATTTTTTTGCGGTAAAGCCCCCCCTATCAAAGTTAATTCACAAATTAAATGTTTCTTAAAGTATAAAAAAATCCAGATATATCAATGGAAAATAGATATAATTCAAAAGTTAAAAATAAAAATCTACATAAATTCTATACGAAAAAATAAAAGCTTTAATTTTAATCATTAGAAATCATATAACTTGCTGATTTTTGATATTATTCTGTAGTTTTTAAAAAGCTACAACAATTAATCATCACAAATAAATAAAAATCTGGTAACCAGAAATGATTATCTGGTTGGGGAAAAACTCAAAGCGCATCTTTATTTACTTAAAAAGATGAGTATGTTGAAAAAATGTGCTATAATGAAATAGAAAATCCTATTAAAAATTAAGAGTTTATATAGGTATAGCATCTAATTATAAACCATATCAAATTTTACTTATAATTTGAAATATTTGTAATTTTTTTAAAAATATAGATGCTATTTTCCCTAAATATTTTTTATAGATGAACCAATTATGGAGAATATTATATTTTACAAAACTTTTAATTAAAAAAAAACGTGTTATTAATTAACAGAAATGAGCAATCTATTTATCGGAGGCAAAATAGGTAAATAATTATGTATGTAGATAGACCTTCTTTTTTAAAAAACCAACCAAAATAATATTCAATCTTCACCAGAACAAAAAATAAAGAAAAGAATAAAGCTATATTAAGATTTCCAAATATTTCAAATATTAAATTTTTTTTACGATTTCAGTTTAAATTTACCCGATAAGTTTATAAAATATCTTTTACTGCTTTCCAGGTAATTAAAGAGGTAAAAGTTTAATTAAAATGAAACAATACGCTAATAAAATAAAAATTAATATGGAAAAAGAGAAAAAATATCAAAATTAGAAAAAACAACCGAAATTTTTTATATCCAATTAGATCATTTTCATCAAAAAAATTCCCAATTAGCGAGTTTAAAATATGTATATATTAATGAACTGTTTATACCTCGCAAAAAAGCGCGCATCTATTTTGGATATTATGCTATAAGAAACTTAAAGTCACAAATTTAAGTTTATGAAAACAATTAATTAAGTTAAATGCATATTTTTATTAACGGTTTAAAATAGTGTTTCAAGCCTTCAAATTTATATCCGAAAAATCCCAATTTATATGAATAAAAATAAAAAGATAAAAAGTTTATCTATGTTACCCTTTTAAATTCCAAAGAAACACAATTTTTTTTTAATTTTTTGAATTATAGTGGGCCTATATTTTCGAAGTTACTAATAAAAATTCTAAAAGACTAGATTGAAGATATATCTGTATCTTTGAAAAGATATAAAAATAATGATAATACTTTTTTTATATAAAAAACAGGATGCGCAGCTATTATAAAAATCAAATCGTGATATTTCTGCAATAAGTGTAAAACTTATATAATCTTAGATCTCTTAATAATAATTTTATTAAATACTGCTAAAAGTATACAAAAATTAAGAGAATATACAAATTAACTTTTTTAAAAAGCTAAGATTATTATATAAATTGACACCATTTTAGAGACTCTCATTGAAAGAAGACACTATTGTATTTAAAAAAATTTAAATAGATAATTTCAGTTGAGTGGGGGTTTATTCGACTATTTTAAGTTGATTATACCAAACTGAGCTACGTTTGGTTATTTTAAGCTATTTTTACTAATAAAAAAATTTATAAAATTATTTAATTCGATTATTTAAACAATATTCTACTAATTTTCTTTTTTCAGATAAGCAGCCCAGGTTTTTTATTTTTTCTAATTTTATTTTTTATCTAAAAAGGGGGTTTTAACCAATTATTTGGAAAAAAATTATTAGGTGATTCAGGAGCTATAAAATAAAAATCGAATAGATACGTGCTAAACTAAACTAAGTATAAATAATAACAAAAATTAAATATCTTTATTATATATCTAAATAAACATAAGATTATATAAAAATATGAAAATAAATTCAAATACATGACAAAGGAAATAATTTTTAGATATGGTTAGTCATCAGGGGCTCCGTTTTTTTTCTATTAATTTCAACCATATATGAAATAAAAAAATAGTGATTCTTTCATAATTACATTAATTTAAATGTTATATTTTTCTAATTACTAGTATCATTTTTAAAATAAAGTAAATTTCACAAAATTAGAATAATTGTGATTTTCGAAACTTTCCTGAAATTAAGAAATAATTTTTTTCATCTAAACATAATATTTTATCGTTAGATTTATCTACTTTTGATAAAAAATCGGGGTGAAATTAATTCTAACTAAAAAAAATTACACTTTAGATACTCAAATGAATTCCTTTATTGATATTTTATGTATTTATAATATGATTGAACTCCATTTTTTGAAAAAAAACTGTTTAATAAGCTGCATTCTGTAGAAGCGAAGATTAAATTTTTTAATTCCATAATAGATAAAGATAAGATAATTATAGAATTTTAGCTTTAAAACTAATAATGTATTTAATTTTATTTCAATAATTATTAAATACCTCCAAAACATAGGAAATATATGTTATATCATTTAAATGCAACAGAAAAATTTAATATTTTTTCTTTTAAATTATTTAATTTAAAAATTAATTCGTGTCTGTTCCTATATTATACTATCTGATTTTCAAGCGATTATTAAATAAATTTTATTCAAAACTTTTATATTAAACAATAATTATAAAATAATTATTTTTAAAGTCGTACGTAAAAAAAATAAAAGATTATAAATTGACTACAGATAATTTTTTTTTTTTGTAATCCAAAGTTTCTGCTCATTATTTTTAAGCAACTGTCTTAAGATTTTTTTAGAATTAATGCAAATTCATTTGGGTCGGTGATTTTTTGCAGGGTTATATAATGATAAATGTATTTATACGTATTTTTCTTGAAAATTCTGGAATATTTAAAATATATGTTGCTTTAACTTTTTATTTTATTCTGAAGTATAAGATGGAATTATATTTTAAGAAAAAATTAAGTTTTTTGAAGAATTCAAACATCATTTGAGACATTTATACACGAATCTCAAGTATCTCTAAGTTTGAAATAATTATATTTCAAGATATATATATTCTTTATAATGAATTGATGTGTATGAAAAATTTATTGTAGTTGGACTCTTTTGAAAGTATTATTTCATTGAAGCTAATTTTTCTGAAATTCTGTTTATACAATCAGTTTGAATAAGTGATTATTTGTGTCAACATGTTGATGAATTCAATTAAATCCAAGATTTGCCATTCATAAAATTTATTTTTTATTATAGAATATATCCTTCTAGTTAAAAATTAGTTGATGGGGAAATTTTATCAAATTATCCAATCCAATTTGATTTTTTTAACGAATTAATTGCCATTTGGAATCTTTAATCTTTTTTGATAATGGGATAAGTTCCCCATTTTTCAATAAAAAGAAATATAGTGATTCTGGAAATTTTTTCATTTAGCTTTAGCTGTATTTAGCAAATATGTTATTATATTAGTTTCATGTGCTTTATATTCAATATTTTTAGCATATTTTTAGCATATTCAAAACACAAAGCCTAAAATTTTTCATTTCACATTTCGTGGATTTTTTTTGATGCATACATATCCATATTTCTGAATCGGTAATGAAATTGTTTGTGTTGTAGTTAAACTAATTTTTAAACTATTCATGATCCATAAATAAGATTCGGTGCTGTATTTATATGATATCGAAATATAAACAGAAACAGAAACAAATGACTAAATTATGTATTTTTTACCAGTTATTATCATGGATTCTCAGCCTTTACAAACTTGAATTTGGATTCGATATGCATTATAGTCAATTATAAAATATAAAGATTTTTTTTGGAATTTATTATGATTTTTAGCTATCTGATTTTCTTATATAGCTGGACAGATAAGCTGCGTCTTCGAAATCTGAATAATACAAATTAAATATGTATTTAAAAAATACCATATAAAAAAATATATAAAATATAGCTTAATTTAGAATATTTCTCAAGTTGTATGCCTTTATAAAAAAGTTATCTATAGTTATTTAGAACGAAATAAATCTTTTTATTTTCTAAATTAATACCATTATTCCAGATTTTTTTTGTTCTATAAGATTTACTCCCACCTTTAGATGGTTCTAAAATTAAACTCTCCCGACTTTGCTAATTGCTTTTACTATAGTTATGAGTAAGTTAATTTTTGCAATATCAATTAGCTCTATTATAAAAAAATACATCTATTTTAAATTGGCAACTGTAGGAATTGGACTTATTAAAGAAGTAGTAGAATGTGTACACTCATTTTTTTAAGGTTTTTTTGTGTAGATTTTTATATAATCCATATTTTTAGTGATTTCGATATCAAAAACCGATTTAAATTTGAATTTTTTTCTTAATCACATTTTATTTGGATTGCCTTTCATTTAAGTGTTAAATTTTTACATAAGTTTGTATATAATAGGTATATTTAGAGTTATTTTTTTCAGAAAGAAAAAATACACCGAAGCTCTATAATAGAAGTTAGTTAAATGAAAAACTGTTTAAATCTTCATAAAAAGCTTTAATTTTTAATTATCATTATATAATAAATAAGTTTTCTAATTATCAAAACAATATAATACTTACAATATGCGATTTAAAGCTTCATTAAAGACTATTGGGAAATTTTATTTTTAATTTGGACGAAAAAATTAGTCTAAAATAGCTTAAATTACTGAATTTTATAAATGGATAAATTTGAAATTAGTAAAAAATATCTTAAAATAACCGAATATAGCTTAATTTAATAGAGGAAGCTTAAAAAAGTCGAATAAAAACCAACTTAACCGAAAATTATTAGTTAAACTTAAAAACCTAATACTTTATTAATTTTGAAAACCAATATTTTTTATTGGGATAACAAAGCAATTGAAGTTTTTAATGAAATAAAGAATCTATTTTTTTCTATCGTCTAAATTAAAAAAATATAATAAAAAACTTTTAAAATCTTTTTCTAAGCGAAATAATAATAAAATAAGTGTATAAGTAGATTTAGAAACCGAAAAAATGTATATGTTTTGGGACAAACTCATTTAATTTGAAAATTTAGAATCATTTGAAAGTGTAGCTACTTTCAAATAAATGAAAAATTTTCGACGTAAATAATTTTTTCAAGTTGAATTTAATATCTCAGTTTCCCAATATAAATATCAAAGAAATATTTTTTCATTGATATCCAAATTTTAAAACGAGTTGTAAAAAAAAATTTAAATTAAAGTTCAGTTTAAGCATTTTAAATTTAGCGAATAGGTTTTAAAAATCAAAAGGGATAATCATAGGATTCTATAATTATAAAAAATAAATTATAAATTCCTTAAAATACCAATATTTTTTTTTAAAAAAAGCAAATAAAATCAAAAATTGAATCTCGAGACTCAATAAATTATAGCTAAAAACATATTAAAGAATATTGAACTATCGGCCTTTAATCTATCTACAATTTGACCTAACTTTTTTACCTAGTTAATTTTTCGCCTACTAACTGATTATTCTGCTTTCAATTTCGTATACTAACCGTTTTTCCTACTTTCTATTTATTTTAAAGAAAATTTTGCCTATTTATAATTTCGTATAAAACAAGATCATATTAAACGAAAACAAACGTACTATTCTTTTACATTTTTAAATTTCATTATATTTCACATATCTCAAATAAATTTTTAATAAAATAAAAGCAAAAAAAAAAAGTAAATTTTCAGCAAGATTGGCTAACATTTATCTTTTTCCATCTAATGGACTCTTTTTTTATAGATATTTTTTAATTATTAATTAAATTTTTTTATTGGTGGTGTCATATAGTATGACAATATTAAAAAATATCATTATATATTATTCATATTATTACCTAAACTACTATTAATGGTTTAAGATTTGAATTTCGGGTAATTTTATATTTAGCGAGATTTGATAAGTTACATGCAGCTATATCTTTGCAGTGCATTTTCCATAAATTATTATTGAAAGGAATTATACTATACTAAATCTCATAATTTATTTGTATTTGCACGCAGGTGAAAAATATTGGGTAATGATTAAAACTACTTTCCATTTAATTTCCTTATATATTTATCATTGGGCACATGAATTATTGGTATATCTTTTTTTAAGGTTTAAATGATCTCCAACAGCATATTGTTAAATATTTCTGCCCATCATATCGTCATGTTTAGACATTTTTACAAACTCAAAGAATTTTATTCGATACTGATATAAGTTTTTAATCCTAAAAATGGGTTCTTGTTGAAACTTGCGCTATATTTTTACATCAATCTGAATTTCAAACGGACTAAGAATCATGTTCCAAAGATAAAGGAATTCCGGATAAAATATGAAAATAAGATAATAAGCCCTAAAAAGTGTAAATAGTTATCAAAAAATAGAGAATAACTTTAATTTTTTCCAGAAGATTAAATTTTCTAATATTTTATTCTTAATAATAAAATTTATATAAGGAAATACATTTAAGAGACCCACATTATGTTTTATATATTGGGAAAATGTGAATCCCATAAATGTCACTACAATGGAAAATATAAGTTTTGTTTAAATATTTCGAATTTCATATCAATAAAAATATGAAAATGGCAATAAAATAGGCGTATTTTACTTTTTTTTAACCACAAAAATTTATGAATGTTCTAAATTGAATTAAATAATATCAAAATCGCATTATAAATTTTTTTCAAGTTCTTTAAAAGTTTGTCTCTTTAAAAAAGCATTTAACAAGAGATATGCATAGGTAGATATATATTAAAAGTATATTTAATCTAAACATTTTTCAGGTGAGACTATTTTCCCAATTATCTCGAATTTTATACTTATTTCTTGAAAAAATTCCTTTTTATTTATAAAAGCTAAGATATTAATTAAATTTTCTTTGTTAAACATTATCATTAGAAGAATTGAATTTAAAGATATTTATTAATAAAAAATTTTTTAGATGAACTTTACCCTAAAAACTAATGTTGTATAATATTTTTTCGTGGGTAAAAAATGTTAGTTTTTTTTTTTAAAAAAGAATTTATAGATCATTTTATTTTAAATCCCAGCCCAGTATAAAGATAAATTTCATTAAATTTCAAAAACTGTATAAGATAAAAATAAATTTGGGTGGAGTGTTCTGATAAAAAAAAAACATATACAAAAGTGTTGGGGTTTATTTTAATGATTTATATTGTTTTATGCCCAGAAATAAAAAAAGAAATATTTATATTTATTTACATGTTTTACATTTCCAGTAACAATTTAATAATAAAAGCAATTTATTGTAAATTAGAAAAGAACTTTGGATTGTAAAAACTTAAATTTTAGCCAATATCGCTGAAAATTTACTTTTCTTTATTGGTTTTATTTTCATAAAAATTTATTGGAGATATGTGAAATATAATGAAAATTAAAAATGTAAAAGAATGGTATGTTTATTTTCATTTAAGCTGATTTTGCTTTATGCTAAATTATAAATAGGCCAATTGGTTTGTATAATAAAGATCAGGTAAGAAAAGCTGTTAGTAAGTGAAATTGAAAGTAGAATGATTGGTTATTAGATGAAATTTTAACTAGGTAAAAAAAGTTTTGTCAAATTGTCGTTAGTTCAAATGGAAATAGGTCAGTAATCACGTCACTGATAAAAGCTCATTTAAGTTATCTGTCTGAAAAAACCAATTCCCGAATATAATGTTGTATGTGGATATGATTCCCTTGTGAATGTGATCTTTTCTGATGGATTTGATTCCTTTGTGATTGTGATCCGATTTTTCGAATACTACAAATAGATAGTTATAGTGAATTATTATCGATTAGATCATTTCTTTTATATATTAATGTTTCCATTAAATTAACATTCCAGTAAAAGTATTTGAATTCTTTATAAAAAACCAACATTTTAATTAGACATTTTTTTGCAAATAAATAAAGAAGCAAAACTATTCGTTAATAACGCAAAATTTGGTAATTTTTTAACGTTTATATACCAAAAAAATAACATTTTCTTCATAATATTTGCAACTATTGGATTAAATTGCTATATAATCTTTATGGCTAAACATTAAAAACTCGAAAAATCATTCACATTCGTAAATTTTAAGTAAAAATCCGAAACTTTTTTTGAAAAACTGAAAAAATCAACACATTCATGCAGTTATAATAATTCGACCAATAAAACCTGAAAAAAAATAGGGTAAATAAAACATCCCAGGAATTTTATTTTAGAATAACCGAGCCAAAATTTATTTAAAATTTTTTTCGGATTCAATCATTATAATAAATCTATAAAAGTAGTGGTGTTTTAGGAATGAATATTTTGTTATAAGAATAATGAGCCAATATAATTAACTATTTATATCAGAGTGCACGCCATCTATCTATATTTTATGTTTATTATTGTTAAGATATCGGAGTTTAAGTGGAGCTGTAAAATTTTGATGTAATTCTAGATCATGTCCTTATCACAATAAGGATACAATTATGAGTGATCATCTTTAGTGAGAACATAAATTTTCTGATATAAGAAAAATTATAAGTAATATATATTTATTGAATAAATATAAATATGTTCAAATATAGAAAAGATTTTATTTTATAAGCTTATATTAATAAGCATAAAAGTTACTCAATCAAAGAACCTAAAGAAAAAAATGAACTCAAAAAATCAACAAAATCATCATCTTCTACAAAATCAATCCCATAATTGCCCCAAACACTTCAAATTTAAAAACCAAAAATAATTTTTTATCAGATAAGTTAATTATGACATTTAAAAAGCTTCATCAACTTGAACCACCGAAACTAAACAAATAACTGAAACCTAACCAACTTTTGAGACCTCGATAACAGCCAATTCAACCACTTCATCTAATTCAGTTACCGTAACTACTGCAAATAATATAATATCTTCAACAGCAATAACCACATCAATTACTACAAATATGCGAAAAAAACATCAGCCACTTCAAAAATATCATAACTTTCAACCACATAATACCCTTCAATCAAATCAAAAACTTCAATACATCACAAAATTCAAAAAATTCAACTAATGGAAACACATCTACTACAAAAACAATTGAAAATACTGAAAATACTGCAACAACTTCAACAACTTAATCCAATTAACTGTTTTAACTAATTATAACATATTAACTTCAATAACTCCAAATACAGGAAATACTGTAAATACAACAAATATTTAAATTACCTCGCCACTTAAAACACTCCAATACTTCAAATACTGGAACTAAATCAACCAATTGAAGGATTGAATCCATAAACTCCTTCAACTCCAAACCCTTGAACTACTTCAACCATCTCAATCGCTTCAATTACTGAAAATAATGTCAAAATAACTTGAAAATTTTAAACGCCTTCAGATAATGCAACAAAAATAAATCTCCTCAGCGATATGAAAGCTGCAACCAATTCAAAAAATGTAAAAAATCTAACACTTCAACTACTTTAACTTAATTAAATATAAAAGATACACCAACTAATGCTTCTAAAAAAACTTCTAAAACTTCAAACAAATAAATAAACCCAAAAAAACCCACTTCAACTGCCGCTAAAACCCCTTAAAATATTCCAAAAACATAAGCCACTGAAAACCACATCACCATTTTTAATAAATTCAACTACTGAAAATACACTAAATACTTAAATTACAATAACTACAATAAACAGTTACAATAATGCTACTACTGGAATTACTGATACTACTAAAGCCGCTTCGGCATTTTCAACCGCCTCAACAACTTTAAAAATTTCAAAAAGCTTAACTAATACAGCCACTAAAACCACCGCAATCACTACAACCACTACAAATACTGCAGCTACTGCAACTATTATAACTGCCACATCAACAAAATCGGCCAAATCAACTAAACCATCCATTTTAATTACTTCAAAAACTTCAATTGTTCCAAACACCTCAACACCATCAACAGTCTCAACTTTTTTACTTGCGCTATCAACTTCATTCAAACACATCGAAAAAGCTAATTGCATCTATTTTTTTTGATATTTAAATCGCTAGTTCATTTTTCTAAATATTTTTAATCCAATTTAATTTTTAAATATTTTATAATTTATTTTAAATAAAAAGAGTTTTTTTACCTTTTTTTTTAAAAAAAATCTATCTTTTATAGTTTTGATAAAAAATATTAATTGAATTTTCTATATGTTTTAACTTGGCACAATTTTTTTTATATAATTTAAAATTAATAATAAAATGAAATTAATAGTTAATAATTTTAGCATGGTTGTTTGTATAAGCTGAATTTATCCTTATTTTTTTCAATTTTTCAACCGTTTTTCTTTGAGATGGCAATTTAATATTATATAAATACTTTCTCTTTATCTCAATCTTGAGTTAATATACATGAATGCATTTTTTCATCGTTATTTTTTTTTTTACATGTTAAATATATATCTTTTCATTTAGAAATGTGTCTCTTAACATGTAAAAATATATCATTATGAATAAATCCAAAAATTAATATAAAATTTCAAAGCTAATAGAGTTAATAATTCTTGATATTCTTTTATGGTGTATTTTCACGAGTCTTTATCAAAAAAAATTTTTATTCGTTTATTCTTTTTCTTCTAAAAGATAAAAATAAAATTGCTTTTTTCAAAGCTTGAAATTTAATTATAAACTAATTTATAGAACCCTTATATATTTTCTCTCTCGTAATATTCGATTATTAATTTAGAATTGATGATAAATTCGATATTATTGGAATAGTTTTATTTTCTGGTTCTGAAATGGACATTTTTTTGAATGGTATAACAAAAAATTAAGCATTAAAAAGTGGGAATATGTTAATTATGGAAAGCTAAATTTAATAATGGGGTTGTATATGTAAAAAATAGGTAATGCGGTAGTTTAATAATAGGTTCTTATAGGGTATTTTCTTTTTATATTCCATTTTAAATCGATAGGTACATTGCATTTATTTTACGAAATTATCCCTAAAATTTCTGTTAAATATTTCCAAGGAATTTTTATTCGATGGGCCAAATATACAAGATCACTCAAAAAAATTTAGGTTTTTTAAAAATTGTTCTTATTTATTCTTTCAAAAATATCAGACATGAATTCTAAGTTGCTCCATTTTCAAATGTATTTTTTTTTTTTGAAATCTCAAAATTATTTCTGTCAAAAATTATTTTTATCTTGAATATATAATTATATAGCTATTCTATTATATATTCTTTATTTTTTCTTATATATACTTTACATTTTTAAAAAACATGAAACCAAAGGCTTGTCTTGATAATATCCATATGAAATATTTTTAGAGCTTTTTTTATTTGATGCGCTGAATCGGTGACTAGACTATCCAAAGTAATGTTATGATATAAATTTCCTGCTTCCTTTAGCAATATTTTAAAAGCCCATCTTTAATACTCACTTAATCTCTGCTTACTAGGATATTGAGATTAGAAATATTTTCTGGTTGATATCTTTTATCCCAGCTATTAATACAGAGTAACCCCCTTTAACAAGCTTATATGTTTGATAGACATAGTAATTTGGTACAGATGAAATTTTTTCGACCACATTTTTAGATGAAACTAAAAATTTATTATATCCGGGAACCGAGGAATATCCTGCAACATAAGAACCATTTTCATAGTTAAAAAACTGAAGAATTTTGCTCTCCGGAATCTGTGAATTTAGAAATTTCCAATTTTTATCCTTTTTATTTGTTACTTCTTGCAGAGAAAGTAGTTTTAATATCGATAATGATACTTTTAGATATAAATTTTTTTTAAATCTGAAGTTTATTTAACCAAACTTCGATATTACATACTTTTTTTAAAAAATATTCTGTCATTAGGTAATTTTCGTAGGTCAGAGTGTGGTTTCAAGTAGTAATATTTCTTTTCAGATTCATAAATGGCACTTATTTTTAAGTATCCTTCGGGTTTATTTATGTTTTTTTACAAAATAATACTCTGTACTTTTGATTACTTTTAATTTTTTCGAGAAATTGACTATCATTATCTGAAAACTGCTTTCGAAGTATGTTTCATTTTTTTAAATCGAGTTTTATCTGTTTTCTGAATTTAAGATAAAGACTAGCGAAAATATTTAGTGGATTTTTTTAATATAAACTAAAATTTTTTCGATTAAACCAAAAAATATTATCTTACCCTTAAAAAGTTAAAAAAGCGTGGATAAATCTCAAAAGAATTATTTGATATTAAAAATCAGTAATATTTTAGATTTGAAATCTTTCGCTGTTGTTTATTTATGTTATACTTTTTAATTATTAGGGACCTATCTATTAATTATATATATAATAGTCAGAAAATTAAAACTAAAAACTAAAAAAAAGACATTCAAATTTTCAATATTATAATTCAGCTTTTATATTCCATAAATTCTAATTCAGCAGACTTCACTAAAGTAGTTCAGGCTATTAAATATAATTTCTGATTTTTATCTAAATTTTCATGTTTTCAAGTTGTTTTTCATAGTTTTATTTTTTTAGATTACTCCTTATATCTAGCAAATATTTATTTAATCATTTTTATTCATTTAAGCTATATTATTACATCTAATAGTCAACTTCATTCCTGTGTACTCATGGTTAATCAAAATCAAGAACCTATTGATTATTAATTTTATTTTTTCATTATATTTGCTAAATTTAATTTTTTTTGATGAATTGTTTATCACATAGATTCAATGATTATGATTTAATTTATTACATTTTAAGATATATACAAACAATTTGATTTCTGTTTACATACTTTTCATAAAATATTAAAAGGGTTTTTATTTGATAATAATCACACTACCGGTCATTTCAACCAATTATAATACGTTTCACAACAAAATTGGCTAAAATCACCAAAAAATGATCACAACAATAATGGGATCTCATCCACTTAACACAATATATAAGTGTGTATAATTTGATTTTAACATTTTTTATAACCCATTTTTTATTTAAATTGTTAAATAAAAGATATTTTCATACCAAATTAATAAAAATGAAAATATTTTGAAGAATAATTTTAGAAAATGATCATTAATATTAAAAAAAAATCTATATAAAGTAATAATAAAATTTCAGTGGAATATAAATCCAAATTCATATTGATAATTAGCTACAATAAAATAAAAAATGACTTATTTTTGTTAAATTTGATTTATAATGGAAATCCTGACACGAAAAAATATTATTAAATAAATTGATACATATTTTTTGAAATTGAGATATTATTATCAACACAAATAAAAGTCACTATGTGTAAATTCTTAATGAAAAGGGATTTTTGCTTCATATCAATTTCATTCTAATTCTCAGATTAAAATTATCCAAATATTTTTAAATAAAATCTAGCTATTTCTGTTTAAAAAAAAACAAAAAAAGATTTTAATTTTTCTAATACCTCAATTAGGAATTTGAATTGATATAGTATAATATATATTTTTTATCAGTACTTTTTTCTTTTATTGGATAAAAAATGTTTAATTTCAGCTGAAAAAAGGTATGCCATATAATGCTCTATTTTTTAATAATCTGCCAAATTGATAAATTTAAATTTATTTTAAAATAGCGAAAATCTTCAAATGATTCTGAATTCATAACTAAACTCGTATATCCCAAAAAAAACCAATTTTCTCGGTTTCTAAAATTGCATATAAATACTATTCTTCACTAAAGTTAGAGCGGTCTAGACCGTTCTTTATGACCGAAGGCCCACTCAAAAATTGGTGGTAGGCCGTTCAGTCCACATTTCATTATATTATTAGAATTTAAATATAATAGATTGATTAATAAGCAATTAAAACAAAAAAAGAACATAAGCTGTCGATATCGCCTCCATGTACAATCAAAAATTTCTAAAGCCACATTTCACTCTTAAAAAAATTGAAAATTATAAAATAAATCCCAAATTATATAAAAGATTAAAAGATTAATATCTTAACTAACATGAGCAATTTACCCCAAAAATGACAAAAGCAAGAGCAAAAACAGAGTTAAGAAGCTCTTACACTCCAAATTCAATCAATCGACTCAGGGCTTGAAAATCTGAAAGGAGCCGGCAACCCCAGCAGCAATTCTGATATTGCTACAAATGAAAGGATATATGACACTTAAGGCTGATGATACAAGTAAAATTCTTGGGACCTTAACCACAAATACCACATTTGGATTCCTAACCACGAATTTGAGCACAAGCTTAAATCGCAGTCAGTTTCAGCTATTAAAAATCGCCTCCCTGAACCTATCGATATTGCTTTAAATCGGAGGAAATTAAAAGCTACATTAAACTAAGCACTATTGCTGCCAAAGATGAAAGATTGATATCTGAAACCGCGAAGCGTGTTTTCGATCTCTCAAAGATCTGAGACATATTTAAAATATCACAAAAGGGCTCTATATGATCGGAAATCTGAAAGAAACTGAGATTAATCTCTTTGCATAAGAAATACACGACAGATCCTAAGATCTCGTCATACTTGTTTTCAACTACGCCTAAAAGTGGAAAGCTGCTAAAAGAATTTTCTTCTGTAAAAATTCAGAGAATGGTAAAGAAATTGCGACATCAGTTCCAGAATCTATTTCCCCCGAGCTCCAATAACTTTTCCACCAAATTACTATGGAAAGTGAAATACAAACTAGCAGAAAAGATAGCTTCTCAAACAAGCATAACAGTAATTACCAAAGAAAATTTCCGAATCAATACCGATATAGTTGAGTAAACATCAGCTACAGCTTAATCAGCCAGCCCATATGGGGAATGAGAACAGAATGGAATAAAAATAGAAATTTACATAACTACAAAAGTAATTCGAGCATCTTATAGCAATACAGTCTCATTCAGAAAATCAATGGAGCCAAGAAACATACAATAAAAACAAGTAGTGGCTTCAGGGTGGTTCAAGGAAAAGTCTATAAGCTTCAATACTGTTGGTAAATTGGGGTAAAAATCAAAATTCATCGACAAATGCTGCCCCAAGAATACCAAGCCAGCCCAACCACTCGAAAATTATGAAAAATTAAAAAAAATCAGAATCGCTGGAGATACTTTAATAAATCAAGGAAAAGTTTTTGGAGTTCAAAAGCGACTGGCGGGCCGATCGTTGGCCAGAAAAAACAATTTATCTGAAAAATCCTCCAAACGACCCTAAATCTTGAGAAAACAGTAAAAAATTTCAGTAAAAAAATCAAAAAAAGAAACCGACAAGGGATCTTCCGGAATATCAGAATAAATTTTTTTTGAATATCGCTGATCAGATAGCCCAGCAACTGTGATCATTGATCCGAGACTCACATCACGGTCGTAGCCCAAACGTCTCTCAACCAGGTTATATCAGTGGTTAATTAACATGCTAAGAAACGGTAAAAAAACTCTATTTTCACATCAACCATAATCAAATCCAAATAATAAATACGATCTTTCTGAGACCCACCAAAACTCCATATGCTTTAAATTCTAGGATTGATTGAATTTTGGAACCATGAGAGTAGCAATGGACTTAAATCATCCATTCTTTTCATAGATATATGTGAAAGAATAATCGAAGAAGATATTTACGCTTTTGGATATGACATATAATTATGAATTTATTATAAATTAAAGCTTCAATATGTAAGGTATCAAGTCATTGAGAGAAGGGATATTACCCGAATCATTATAGCAAAGTTACAAGTAAAAGCAGCATAAAACTAAGCTCTGATGATCTAATATTCGATGAAAATATTCGACTTCATACAACAAAGCACTTTATACGAATTTATTTCCCCTAAAATTGGATTTACCATAGATCCAAGCATCTTTTTGAAGATAATGGAAGCGTTAATAAAGTCTCCCAGGACCATTAGACCCGCATGATATTTTATAAATACGACATATATATCTTCAGTTCATCGGCTGAGGAATTTCAGAGGCATACAGAAATAATGATTCTGCACATGGAAAATCTTGGGCTCAAAATGAAAATTGAAGAAACTGTAACACTTACTGGAAGCCATCAGAAATTTCTCGTGATAATGTCGACACTCTGAGAATTTCAATACATATTACTCAGAGAAGAGAAAAAAAGATCCAAAGAGAATTATGAAAATCCCTATATCGCCCTTTAAACAATAGAAAAACGATGGTGATGAATTTGCTGTTTTTCGAAGTTGCGACAGCAACATTTCCAGCAGAAATCAAATTATGGGGGCTCCATCTGGATATATACAGCCCCATACAGGAGTCCAACTTCAGTTAAAGTGCGCCTTTTCCGCTTTCGGAAATGAAACTTAGCGATTTGAAGTGGTGAAGCTCTCAAATACAACACTGGAATTCATCCCCATTGGTGCTGAGACCTGCATACATACACGTGCCTGTATCTAGCACTACGGATTCTTCAATGGCAAGCTGAAGAATAAACAGCAACGATATGTCTCTTCCTAGAGTTTGGGACCCGGTAGCATAGATCAAGTTCTCAAAATATTAAAAAGAAGCTACTGTGATACATGCTCTGAGTCTGAATTTTTTTTTTCTTTGTAAGAATTCCAAAGTTCGGATAAAAACAGTCAATATAACCACGAAAGCTATTTGTATGAATAGAGTGAAGGCACCGAGCAGCAAGCTATTAAATCTTGCAAATTAATGGTATGAAATCACTATGAAGAACAATATAAATATAGCCATAACCCATACATTTGGTTCCGATAGCATATTAGTGGATTGGATATCCGTAATCGCCACAAGCCGTGGGAATGGAGGCTGTTTACGCACTCATTCTGCTCAATGAAAGAAATAATTACACACTAAAGATAGATCTGTACGCATCAGTGGTTATCCAAATTTAAAAATATATTACTCCAAGCCCCCAGACCCAAATTCAATGGATACAGACGATATCTCCCATCCCTTGATAGATTCCGGCGTTTAAGCCAACCAAGCTCCACTATTATCACTCAACACTACTTAGGATCATAATGGAAAATATACTGAAGATAATTATAAAACCGATCTGGGCATCCCAATCACGGTTTTACTTATTACTGAAGTTGACAGTGTGTCCCCCTAAAATAATACGGAGTGCACATCCCCAATGGAAGATTTACGTATGAAAAATATAAGGTAATACACTCAACAGGTATCTCAATATGTCTCACAATTGATAAATCCTCAATCAGATATAAAAAAAAACGAAATTATGCTTCATTCCTAAAATTTTTCAAGACATGGACTTCAATCAAGCAACTGGGCTACAAAAAATACGATCGGTTAACCATACATAGTTCTCTTGCGTCTCTAAAAATAAAACCAAAATATGTTTTAATTGACGTCACTGCAGTTTTGGAATATTGGCAGTCATTATACCCAAATAATAAACCGATTACTTCAAACAAAATAATAATTAAGCCATTGAAAGAGTTAAAAGATAGGATAGAGAAAGCTTCGCATAATTTTCCTAATTTTAATATTGAACCGCTGCATTTTATTTCAATACGTGGTGCAATAATAATATTTTAACCCTGACAGCATTAGCTAAAAATATCAATCATTTAGTACTAGCTCATCTTGATTAGAAATGAGCTCCAGGGAACCCAACGCACACAAATAGGGAAATCAGAGGATTGAAATTCGATGTATCTATGGTGCCAAAAAAATAAGGGCAAACACGCAAAAAGAATTTGGCTCACACATTTGGATGATGACATAAATAATTGTTTAATTAAGACCCTCGGATTGTACCTAAAGCTGACAGGGGACTATGCTATCAATGAATAAACAAATAATATATATTTTTATTCACACCCAATGTAAACCCAGAATCAAATAGTAAAATTAAAAATACGATTAAATCTTTCTTAATAGCTATTGGATCAAATTTAATCACTCACAACTCTAGGGCAGTGCCAATAAGAAACCGTTTTTATCTGGTTTGAGACATGAAAACATTTTACTCCAGGAAGATTGGACCAATGAAAAAAAGTTTAAAAAATATTATTTATAACCAAAAAAAAAAGCCAAATCCACACTCTAAATCCTCCACAATTCTCATACTAAAAAAAAAACCAATCGTTGAGTAGACCTTAGGTCTCGAAAAGCAGTATATACTGTTGAAACTTTTGCAAAATGTATTTGAAGACTGTTTCATGGGCCGAAGGTCCCGAAAACGTATGTTCCTCCCCCCAAATCCCTTAAAGGAAATCTTATCTTAGTCTTAGCACCTTTAGAAATTACTTATTGTACCATAGAGGCGATACCGACAGCTTATACTCTTATTTTATTTTACTTGCTTATTAATAAATCGAACATATTTAAATTCTACTAAATGAAATATGGCTTGGACGAACCAAAAACAATCGTATAGGAGATATTAGGCCCCTCCAAAAATTCTTCAATAACTAGTTTTGGTCAAAAGTATTTATACACAAAACTACGTGAATTTAAATAAAATTACGGAAAGTATACAAAAAATATGCGCTTATACACAAAATGTCTTTTTTGGCCAATAAAATCCCTTAAATATTCCGAATTCATACAAAAAATCTAAGAAATTTTTTTATTTAACCGTTATATTTTATTTTTTTTTGTATCACGGAATTTTATTGTAAGATAACTTCATTAAAAACTATAATAAAAAAATTTGAAAAAAAGAAAAAGACGTATAGAAAAGACTTTTATCCTAACTACAATAAGCTCCTCCGCCGGACTACCGGCTGCGTACCTATGGGAAAAGGGTTCAATCTACCAACCGAAAGACCCCCCCTGGCATTGCTTCAAGTAGGCTGGATGACTGAGGTTACGTGCAGTCATGAATTAAGCTCTTTGTCAATGAACTGTTGTTCATTAAAGCTATTGAGCTCCTAGTCAGAGCCTACTTCTAACAGGATTAATAAAATTAGGCTCCTACCCAAACGTGGGTTTGATCGACATGGCTTTCCTACAAATAGCTGTTAGACGCTGAGATCCGTCTGACTGTCGAACGCTGGACTTGTGCAC
>LSSL01002220.1:0-19231 GCA_001953115.1 Smittium mucronatum
CTTTTGAATTTTGAACACAAATTTTTTTTATTCATCTTGCACTGCCGGTCCCCCAGGTGGCCATTCTGGCCTTGATGGGCGACTTAATGAGGTCGGCTATCCAAGTTTTTAATCTAGGCTATTTGTGATATACACGCTCTCGAGCAGTGCTGGTTTTTAAGAAGACAGATTTTATCCCCAGCTCGGTTCGGACCCGCTCCATGGCGGCAGACTTACCTACATTGGAAACCAGTCTGATGGCTTTGTCGATTTCGGCTTGGATTGGACTGACTATGGCTTCACTCATGCAAAAGGTCTCGCCTCCGTAACAGCCAATAGGCATTAGAACCGAATTTATAAATTTTACTTTTAAGGCTAACAGGTACTTCGTTACGTTTCATAAGCTATACCAGCGTAGAACTCTTTTCTGGCCTTTGTTTTTTTGTTTTTGATGGTCCTAGAAACCTCCAATTTTCTGTTTATAATAAACCATAAATATGTGTACTGATCAATATTTAGGATTTTTTTGACCTTGTAATATCAGATCAAACGATCGGGGACCGGATACATATATTAAAGCGCACTTGGATTAATTTGCATTGATCTCCCATGTATTCGACCAATCATTTATATTATTTAATGCCAATTTCATATCGGTCTCAGTTTCGGCTAATAGCACTACATCATTGGCAAAGAGCAGTCCAGGTATCCTAGAGGTGAGTCCAGGGACATATACACCTTGAATTCTCTTGAAAAGATCGTTAATGTAAAAATCGAATTGTATTGGTAGGTTGGGCAGCCTTACCGCAGCCCACATCTGTATACATTAGGTTTGGAGACATCATCACCAACCCTTACTGCTATTTTCGGAGACCTATACAGGACCCAGATAGCGTGATTTCATATACTACTTTATAAAAAAAAAAAATTAATTATATTTTGGTGGTTTTCTATTATCCTATAAATTTAAAAAAATTATAAGTCCGATTTCGCGTATAAAATCTACAAATAAAATAAAATAAACAAAATTCACCTATCACAATTAAAACTTTTTTTCCGGAAAATTCTCGAAATTCATGGTGAAAAAATAATGGTGAAAATTAGATTCTAGGCTTTTTTCCAAATCCGAGGAGATTTCCAGATTTTACCCACTTTTTCAAGATTTTAAGGAAAAATACATTTAACCTATTTTTTATAGCCCTTCTAGATTTACTCTACTACTTATTTGTCGATTTTTATAAAACCAAGCAATAGAAAAATTAACAAATTAATTTTTTTACCCCATAAAGACCAAGGTAAAAATATCATGATTTTTTATCTTCGTGATTACAAGCCGTTCTTTTAAAACTAACTTTTTTTTTTATAAATAATTTAGATGTTTTATTCTACCCTGAGATTCAAAAGTACCAATTGATGAAAAATACTATATATTTATATTAACTTGAAACATAAAAATATATTGATAGTGGTTTATTACGCAGAGAAATATACCATACCGAAAGCATATGTGGATAATAATTTAAATACAAAAAAATAAATTAAGACCTAGCATCTAATATTCTGTTGAATCCTCTTATAGCATTCGCAAATGCCTCATCTGCTCTCTTTTTGATGTAAGGGTCATACCATTCTCCTCTACCAGAAGTCCATCCATGATACATATCGTCAAATCTTTGATAATAACACAATTTACCAAAAGGCTTTTCAGTTATAGCTTTATATTCAACTGACCAGTCAGGATCCTCCATAGATGGTTGAAGTATAACAGGGCATTGTATATTGTAAAAATCAGCAGAGTTGACCAAAGATGGGTGAAAAAGAGCCGCTCCCAAGAAATCAGCATCATGAGCGGAAAATCTCATGGACATACAACTTCCCCAGCAATGACCTGCCAAGAGAAGTTTATCAAATCCCTCATCCTTGACTAGATATTCTTTTACTGCTTTATAGTCATCATATAGGTTATCAAAAGTACCTACAGCGTTAAGGCGATCCATGATTTTTTGACGATCTCCCATCATTTCCATTCTAACTGGGTGGTCTCTGAACATGTCAGGCATTATCACCCTAAAACCAGCATCAGCAAATATATCAGCTGCATGAAATGCGTTTGGGTGATAGTTGAATATATCGTAACTATGTATGATGGCTGCTTTTGAGTCCTTGCTTCCAGTTATGTAGCATCGCAAACCATTTTTAAGATGGAACATCTCGCCCTTTGGTGTGTATTCAATAACAGCTGGAGGTCTATTGCAGCATGCTGAGGCTAAGGTAACGTTTTCTGACTCCATTTCTTAATTCGAAAATTTTAAAGAGTGTTAATTATAGATACCCCAAAAAGATAAATGGCTCCGTGGTTTCCTTTTGAAGAATTTTCCTGACTTGATTCTTATTCCAAATAAAGCAATTTGAATTAGTCAAAATATCAAATAGATGTTGAATTATTGACTAATAATTGTTTGATAATATGATATCAACTTGATAAAAGAAATCCCCTACTTTAACTCTTATTTGATAGCGTAATAATTTAGATTTATTGTGATATAGTTCAGGTGTTATAACAGTTTAAATAATGGTTATTTTCAAGACTGTTAAAAAAATAATCAGGGGTTGATTTATATTTCTGGGAAAATAGAAGATAATTAAACGCAAAAATTGAGGTCTCATACCCTCATTATATAGATAAAAACAACCGACTTATTACCATTCCAGATTTTGGATCAGAACCCTATTTATTGCATCAATGATACTATTGATGCTGTTATTTGATTTGATATTAAAAATATTGATTCATCTTTCAAGATTTTTTTTACCCTTTTAAATCAAATGCATCTATTTATGCATATAATAAATTGGATACCAAATATATAAAAAAAAAATTATATATGATTGGATTTAGATATAGATAAAAAAACCAATTTTAGGTCTAGAGCTAGTCAAGTGCTTTAATGATGTGGCATGAAAAATTGAAACAAAAAAAAAATCATCAGAATTGCATAATTGATGCAATTCAGAAATGAAGGAATATGTTTCTTTTTACAGTAAAAAAATAAGCCAAGTTCATCAATTATTTAACCAGTTTATTCAAACACAAAAAAAATTCTTTTAGTATTTATGGGATAAGATTAAGCTTAAGCTTTTATTTTTTATTTTTTAGGCTGAAGTATAAGACTTTTAAACAAGATAAACAACAATCATATTATGTATATAAGTATTATTAATGCCAACCAATTTTTATCGTTCAAGACCAGAAAAAATGATCGGGTTTCTATTTTTGGAATTTAAAACCTTTTATTAGATGTTTATGAAAGTTAAATCAATTTTTTTATTTTAGTAAATTGTTTGTGCTGAAAAAAAAATTGTGGTTGTTACTTCTCCACCGACATTAAATACGCTAGAAGTTTCATATTAATTCACTATTAATCGTGATAGATCTCTTTTTTTATTGGTGTTAATTTATCAATCTGTAAAATAACAATCGCATAAAATTTTCGGAAAGTCCCACGAGCATAAAATAACACCCTTTCAAGTCTTGTATTATTCCAGTAAAATACTGATTAACACAATATTTTGCTAATCTAATTCACAAATTTAGTTTTAAATTATGTTTTTAATATATACATTCTGGACTACTACTTTTCCAGAAATTTTATATAATCTTGGTAAATTCACATTCTAGAAATAAAAGAACAAATTAAAATGAGTCTAGTCATTTGGTGATCACTTAACAAACATAAACACTAAAATAAACATCGATATTTTTTGCTATTTTTTAATATGTTATTTGGCAATAGAGGTCTCATCACAAAATTATATTAAGCAAACATTTGTCTATTTTCCACAAAGTTGGCAAACATCCTTATTTTTTGCTTAACTCTTTCCAGAACTAAATCCGTGCATCCTCCTATTTATTTAAATTTACAATTCTAATCGTTTTAAATTTACGAGCAGTCCAATGGTATATAAATAATATTTAACCAATCTTACCATTAGAGAAAAGTGAACGCCATTTTTTGTACCATCGCCCTTAAAAGGGTTAAGTATGTTTTTAACAGCTTTGGGTATTTAATAAGCCTCATTTCTTACCGGTTACTTATTATAAATGCAATAAAAATATTTATGAGCATATTAATTTATAAAGATTTTCAAGACATAGTTTTATTAGACCCGATCTTCTCACTCTATAAATAAATAGACAGAAGAATAATCTTATTAAATATAGCTATTCAGATAAAATACTTTAGTTTTAATTTCAAGAAAAATCAAATAACATCGGAAAACAAACAAATTTTTATTAAAATTATTAAAACTAAAAAAATCTATCTTGCAAATAATCAATATTAATGGCAGAATAACAATAAATTCGAAAAAGAACGTGTTAATAAAAATTGGCTTATAAAGGCTACAATCCTGTTGATTTTAAAGACGGATTATTTATTCCAGATACAAAATTTACTATATAATTTTATTATAAATAATTTCGTTTCACGAATAACAAAAATAACCAAAACTCTTTCTGGACCCAAATCTGTGTCTCCTTTCTATTTTTTTATATTAAGAATTCCAATTGGTGTAAACCCATTACTAGATTAATTATATACAAACATCTTTTTTCTAACGATAACTATGAACAAAAAATCAATGTCAATTTTTGCACTATTGGCTCTCAAAGGTTTAAAAATTATATTTTTTGTGAAAATATTTACAATCTCAACTCTTTCATGATCAGTGAGCCAATAGAATCATTTTCATCGCCAACATCTACGCTGCTTTAATTTCTGCTTTGATAAGCTAAAATACATATGTAAATATTTGAAATTGACAAATTGGTTTGTATAAATTGAGTAAATCGGAGCAATAATCACACTAAAAAAAATTGTTAAAAAACTCTTGTTTTTTTTTAATTTTTGAAAAAAAAATGTGGATGTAAATTGAGAATTTAAAAACTTATTTATTTACAAGATCACAAAACTTGAATTCTATTTGAATTAAATATAAGCGTTATCTTACTAATAAACAATTAAAAGCTAGGCTAATCGCATTGGGCTCAAAATTAAAATAAAATTATCTAGAACAAAATTATTTTCTATTCAGGGGTTTCGATATTTTTAGTTCCAAGGAAAAGGCGACTAAAAGATGTCTTATGATCTTTCAAGAACCCGTATTTTATTGAGTTTATATTTTAAAAAGCTAATACTTGTTATTAGATACTAGAAATAAATTTACGAAATTGATATTTCCATTTATTTATTAAAAGGCTTCAACTATGGGTGTCCACTTTAATTTTTCAATCGCTAAAGCTTCAGCATTTTTTATAACAATAAATAAAAATAGCTTAAAATAGCAATAACGATTATTAAATCCTTTTTTTAACAAAAAATGAAGTTAGTAGCTCTTTTTACCAATTTTAAAAAAAAATTATAAAACTTCTTCAAATCACAATTCTCGAGATATTAAACAATTCCAGCATATAAACTGATATTTATTTTATTTGGACCAAACTTGAATTAAATTTGCATCTTATTAATTTGACTTTAATTTTTTCATAGTAAATTATTTTAGATTATGTGATTCATGGTAATATCTATTTGCTGAAAACTAATGGTCTATAGAATATTACACTTAGAGTGTATTCTGCTTATTTTTTCCTTTTAAATCTTTTTAAATGTAAAATCCCACTAATAAAAAACAAGAGCTGGTAGAAAACTTTATCCAATAGGAATAAAAGACTAATATAATACTTTGAAAGCTTTTGAGCTCTATTCCATTTGAATCCTAAAAAAAAACAGTTTAATAATTGTATCAATAATCTACTGAAATTGCTATTTTATTTAATCCAGAGAATTTTTATTATATTTTAATTAACTTATTTTCTATTTTGATAATTTTATATTATTCGAATTCAAGTATAACTATTTGCATGTAAATAAATTCGGACATATATATGAATTCAAAACATGATTGAATTATTTATAAATTGAATTAAAATAAAAAAAATGGAAAAATGAAATTATTTTAGCTCATCAATGTTGTATTATGGGATTTTTTGAGTTAATAAATGTAGCTTCAACGTAAAACTTATACGATTCAGAAAAGCAAAAAACCAACGTATTTATTTTCATAAAATTAACCAAACGGATCTATAATTCTTATTGGGGCTTAGAGAGTTAATATATATAAAAATTAATGCTCATAAGCACCTCCTTTTTTTTATTTTACAGATTTATGTAAAAAAAATAATACAAAATTAATTAAAAATAAAATTATAAAATAGCTGGCTATAGAAATTTACTAAGTTACTGATACCTCATGTTATTTTATTATTATCAAATTATATAATAAAAAAATTCTATTAATCACAGCCATTTATAAAGCTATAAATATCGCCACGTGAAATCCTTTCCAGCTTTAACTCCTTTGCCGTATTAAACTAAATATTGTTATCTTTGGTGGTCAGTATTTATGCTACTATAAATCATTTACTAGCAAATTTATGTCATTTAGTGAAAAATGCTATAATAAGCCAATGCGTGTATCCAATCTTTAGCAAACCGGAGCGCTTATATAACTCGGGTATGTGATATTTTGGCGATAGCCATTAGCCTTTAATATATGAGTTTATTTTGCATTCTACCTTATTTTGGTTATTACCAATTTTGATTGATCATAAAACTATATAATTGGTAAATAGTGGAAAGAAATTGCATTGATTTTTCCATGACTATTATAGCTCTAGATTCCAAATATTCATTTAAATTTTTTTGTTTGATTTGAAACAAATAGAAATACGAATCTAGACAAACATTTTTAAAAATTGCTACTGGTTACCTAAAAAACTGTTTGGCATATAACGAATAGACATTTCCTGATTTTTCAGTCGATTTTTTATTTAAAATTTTAGAAATAATAGTCTCGAATTAAAACTCAAATACAGCTAATTGTTTTGAAATATATTTACTATATAATGAGTATGATTCCCCCCTCCAAATCGGTTTAGGTATAATATCGTATCGTCAATTCTTTTGTGAGTTAGTAACTTTTCTAAATCAAGCTTAATAAATTTGTTTTATATCAAAATCATGGTATCTGCACCTTCCAGAATTACAGGCTTTGATGCGATTGGCTATGGAGCCAGGGAGTCGAATGAAATTGTTATTGTAGAAGATAAATTGGTATATATGGGAACCATTGGGATCTTAGAATCTCCAGGCGGAGGCCCGAGAGTTGTTAGAGCTGAAACAAGTAGCGACCTCCCCAATATGATAAGAGATATAATTAAGTCTCAGTAAAAAAATGTCAGACTTGCAGTTTTGGTATCAGACAAAATGATTAAATCACTTCCTTCTTTATTAAAAGAGTTGTATGGGTCTGAGTCAACAAAACCAGAGCCTTATGTGTCTCTCTCGTTAATTATTGGTATTGAGTCAAATGGAGTTCATTCCCTCGATGTATCAGGGGTTTACGGATTTGAAAAATTGGGATTCCCCATGATATCTGCATCTAATGTTCAAGAGTGTTTTGATTACACTCAAATTGCTAGTGTTGCTGCTGAAGTATTGAGGATGCCGGTAATTCATTATTTTGACGCGGATAATTTAAATTTTGGAACTTTTTACAGGGCCAATATTTCAGAGCCGTCAAAATGTATCTCAGAAAGATATCAGACATATTATAAACAAGCTATCAAAAACAAAGATGGGTCGGACATAACTCTTAGTGAGAAAATGGATCTTATCATGAGGGCCTCTTACAGAACCAGCACTGTTGACTACGAGGGCTCTCCAATTGCAGAAACTGTTTTTGTTTCCATTGGAGACTATGATATATTTAAATATCTTGACAACACCCCTACTGGATGTCTATCTCTTCACGTTTTTAGACCATTTCCACTAGATGCTATACTTAAAAAGCTTCCTCGAACTGTTAAGAGACTTGTGATACTTGACCAAGTTTGTGATCTCGAGGGTGTTAGTGCTTCCTTTTATAATGATTTCAAGGGTTTGGTAAATGATTACGCCCTTGCGGAGAATTTCGACTCTATTCCATATATAGTGGAGCTAGAGTCTTCATATTCTATCCCAATAATTCTTTCACACCCCCCGTACTTTTGGAAATTTTTCTCACATATTTCTACTGTGAAATCGGCCTCAGAAATTAGACTTGATAAGATTCTGAATTTCCCCGACAAAGAAACGATCGAATACTAAGTTTGAAAAATTTCAGTTTCTTATAAACTTGAATTTTCTTTTTATACTTTTGAAGAAAACTTTTTCAATAAATTTCTTTTTTTTTTATGGTATTCGATTTCAAATTTGTATGATTTTAACATTTTAACACTAGTATATAATCTTAAATTGTGAAATTGCACTATAATATACTTGTTTTAATGTTTTTTTCCTGTATTCTGACACCATAGGCCATTTTACTATCAACTGAAAATTTTTGTAAAAATAGATATCCATAGTTTCAGCAAAAATTATCACAAAAGAGTATTTTTTCAGGACTTTTGGCACATAACAAATTGATTTTTCAGTTTCAAAAAAAAGCAGCCATTGTCGCTGTGAGATGTGTCGTAGTGGAAACCTGAGATAGGATCTCGCGTATTCAAACAGGGAAATTTCGATAATTTTACGTTTACCTTATAAATATTTCAATATATTTCATCATTTTTTCCCATAAATGATTTTTTTATGATAAAACATAAACGATAGATATTTATTATTTATTATTTATTATTTAGTACTTATATAATTTGCAAAAATTTGATCCCTATAAATAAAAGAAAACGAAGGGGTCGAAAAACATCGCCCACTTTTTATTTCGAATTTTTTTTTGTTCTCCTTTTTTTTTTTTTTTCCTCATTCCTATTTACTTCTCCTGTTTGAGATAAAATTTTAAAGTCATGGCTAAATATAATTAGCATCCGCGTGCCACAACACTTAAGCTCTAGAGTTTAGGTGATTCACTAGCCCCTTTAAACCAATGCCCTCGAGCTATGGAGCTGCTAGAGCGGCAGAAGGAGTTTGTGTGACAAAAAATTTTCGAAATTTTTTCACTTAATTTTTTTTAATTATTTTTTTATAACTTTAGATAAACTTTAAAATAAATTTCCCGTAAAAAAAAAAAAAAAACTAAAAAAAATCAAAACTGCAAAACATTTTACTAAAAATAGATTGAATTAAATCCCCTATTGAGCAAGCTAGGTGCTTGGGAAGGGATGGTCACGAGAGATGCGTATGGAACTGTAGAATACTTCATTCTGAACTGCAAGCGACTAAACGAAATTCTCTCTCTCATTTGGGTTTTTTTAATTGGATCATCCAATAAAATTCCTGGATTTCATTATCAAAAGAAAGTTTATTTCTATTCCCATTTTTCATATAACACTTAACCAGCTGCTAAACGCTACCTGGATAGACTAGAGAGCTTTAGATTGTATATAAAGAATCTTCACTTAGTTTTTATGGATCATAAAACGCTCTTATAAGAAAAAAGATCCAAAGATCCAAAAAAAAATCAACGATTTAGATCTAAATTCCGATTCTCGATCTTAGAATAAAAAAAATCAGTAAGAAACCAAAAAAGTTTTTTTTTATTATCACAACTTTCCTTTATCCATAAAACAAGACTCTTTAAGCGGATAAAGTTCAAATGGAACAAGATCGATTAGGGAAATTTGCCAAGTAAACCCACCCATGGTACTCAAAACAGAGTGTTAGTGAGCTTTCCTAGGTTTTAGAACCGCTATGGAGTTGACCTCTGCATAAAATATCAAATTAAAACAAAAATAAATTGAATTAAAAAACTAGAAACTCCAAAAAAATATATCCATATAATAAAAAACTGGTCTTCATGAGTGAAAACTCTGAGGTGTTATTAAAAAACATAATCTTCTGGAGAGAAAAATATATTTAGAAGAAGCTCTATCTCTTGGCTCAAACCTTAATTTCGGATTTAGATAGAGTCAATTTCGAGGCAATCTAGCAATTGGTCTTGAAATCGTTGAAATTTCATTGAAGTGGGCCTGTTTCTCTAGAGAAGTCAATCTCAGAGCCCAGTCTGCATTTTTTTTGAATTTATCGATGAAGCTAAAAATTTAAAGTCTAAAAATTTGGCATGTGATAGAAAAATATATCTATAATAAACGTCGAATTTGAGAAGGAAATTATGAATATAATCATCCCTAACTTCAAAATTGTCGGAGTTATATCTACATTAAAGCTGATTAAAGAGAACTTGCTTCTTTAGACACTATTTTAGAAATTATCGCACTGTGAAAGGGGGATGGCAATACTATTCTCTAGTATAATATGAATATGCTTTAGTAAATGAATAAAAAAGAATACCAAAGAACAATCCCAAATTTTCTCAACCAATAGCAAGGAAATATAAAAATCTTCTAAAAAGGAGTCAAAAATGCCTTAAATACTGTAAAAAATTGTATCATTGGAAATATGAACGCTCGGATCTCGAAAAAAAAAAGAAATCATCCAAAGGATAATAAGAAAATTAAAAATCAATTTTACTCAATCAATTACCTCAATAAATGATATCAGATGTATAATTGAAAAATGAAGAGGGAACAGTTTAAATACCGTCTCTAAAATATCTATAACTAAAAATATCGGAGTATAATTTAACGAGAAGGTTTTAGAGAAAATCTAATATCTTCTTATGAAGGCACTCAAAATGAAATGAGCTTAGATTCTCCAAAAATAACGAAGAAAGGATTATGGTTATAGAAGAAGAAGAAAATAGCTAAATAAAAAAAATTATTTATGAATTAATTCTGGATTTTTAAGAAAAAAAAACTTTAATGGGATCTTCAAAAAACTTATAGGCTAAGTTAATCAAGAGAAATTATTAGAATGGAACCTTCAAAATTAGCAGTAAACCCCTAAAAATAAAATATACATACGTCTACTACAACAGAAAATTGAATTAATCAAGCTCAAATATATTATCTGATGAAATTACTGATTCGATATTTAAAAATGAATTTGACTTCAAAAAATTCATATTAATGATTTTCTGATGGTTTCATCAGATAATAACTTTATTGATCAATATGAGTACATTTATCGTATAATGTGATCAAACCTTTCACTTTATTTTAAATAATATCTACTAATTATCAAGATATTAATTTTAATGGAAAAAATACTAATAAATCCAAAAATAAGACTGAAAAGCTATTAGTATTCAAAATACAGGAACTTGGTAAGCATACTGTAAAAAAATAAGTACTAACAACTCTAATATAAAAGATTATGGATTTAAATTACGAAAAATACGATAAAGAGATGGATAATAGCATTACTAAATTTATATATGCTACTACAAAAAAATAAATTTACGAATTAATGAAATAATGAAATAAAAAAAATAAGAATTTATCTAAATACTAAATTTAAAAGGTTAAAAAATCAAAGTAATTGGTGTAATAATTTTATGGGACCGAGTTAACAAAATGAAAATATAAACTATAACGAATTATTGAAAAAGGAGTTACATTATAGGATCTGATTTAAATAAAGCAAATTATGTTATTGATGATAAGCATAGAAGAATGAGTATTAATGTTAGACTCATTAAAAATTCAGAAAAATTGCTTGAGCCCTACTCTACTCGGCCTGGCAAGAAGTTCTGGCAATACAGGAAACTTTTTTAAATAACAAAAACTTATTTATACAGAATCCCTGTATATGCCTACGCATAATCTAAGAAGGAAAATTCCAAGGGCGGAACTGGCCTGCAATTTGTTATTAAGAATAAATATTTCTTACAAATTAGTGAATATAAATCATCTCAAACATGGATAGCTGAGATTTTAAGCTGTAAGTGTCATAATTGGAATGCATTTAAGATGCTTGTATCAGATTTTCACATACCAGATTTTGGTTTTAGGCGCAAAAAATCCAAAGATTGACTTTTCGATGTCATAAAAAATGCTAAATTGAAATTTAAAAAAAAAAATTCTAAAGGATTTCAATACAGACATAAAAATTGCAGTTCGATTCGTATCTAGGCTGATTTTGGACAATAAACGAGCTGAAGTAACCAATTCTTTGTGCTCTAGATACAATATAGGTGCAGTAGGTCTAATGGTAGACCATATATTCTTTTCTGATTACGAGGTATGGAATACTGGTGCACTTCAAATAAAAATAGTGACATACCTGGCAGTATTCTGATCACAGCTGATTGAATTTAGATTCACACAAAATTCCAGCCAAAAAATTAAAATGAACGCGAATCTAATTCTATTGACAGCCTACCAATTAATCAATAGTAGAAAATTCAGGCCATTAATTGTTGCCAATATAGTTCTAAATGAACTTTCCAAAGGTCTTATAGATAATTTATGTTCAGAAAAAAAGCTTATTCAGACCACTACTGCTGATACTGAGATCTGTTAAAAAATCCTGACCAAAAAATCTATTTTTATCTTCAAAAATCTTAAGAATAAATTTTGAGATTTCCATCTCTGAAAAATTGACGAAATAGATCACTTAATTTCCAAATGGATTTCGAATAAAGCAATAAAAGCTGATTACGAAATTCATTATGATTAAAAAAATTAAATTACTATGTGTTCAAATATCATCTACCCACTCCAGAAACCACTGTAGGACCATCGAATCATTCACTGTGAGCACTCATATGGGCATCTTTGACGGTACCATTTACGTTAAGATAAAGATGCAATAACAGAAAAAAATTATTCCTATATTTTTTAAAATAATCGCTTCAGTCAATCAGAAAATTATACTACAACGAACGTTCGCAGAACTACTAACTGGAACCACTGATATCCACTTACTGAGAAAACATTCCAGAACCCAATCATAGTATTAGATGGTTTATAATAATCGCAGCACTATTTGATATGCAAAAAATCAATATTTCTGTATCTGGTAGAAATAAACAGTTATTTAAGGAAACCGATGGCCTAAAAAAAAATTCCAAACTCAAAAACGACAAAAATAATTTTTAAAATTATCCACTTAGTGATCGATTCTGGGAAAATTCCGGCCAAATAGGTATTATTTTTGTAGTAAAGGTCCCTTAAAAAAGTTTGTACGATTTACTCATATAATTATCCAATAATTTTAATTTTTTTTGGCTCTTTTTAAACTATTATCCAAAATAATGGTTACAAAATTAGCTTGTATTGACAAAAAATATGGATTCAATATCGAAAAAAAGCTATTTTTCGAAATTTTGAATAGTGCGCAGTTCAAGCAACCACTATATACAATAATTTTCAGTAAATTAAAAAATAACAATAAAAATCCACATTTACTAAATCGACTACAACAAAGTCTATAACCGAGTACCCCATACTGCATTTATTTAAAACTGAAATCTAATCTAATTGAGGGGGATTTATTCAATTATATTTTGGACATATATAGGTCTCTGAAAATAGCTGTTAAAATTTGAAATGACGCCAAAAAATTCAGTTACTACCTGTGTGGACTATGACAAGGTTTCCCAGTTCTAACCACAAAATTATGGTTCTTTATTAGCGTTATTTTTTGGAGTTTCAAACGTGTATATGGCCCTGGACTCACATCTAAGAAAACTTAATTGCTTTTTTGCTAATATCGCCGTGATATTGAATGAATATGAGACTTAAATTTAAGTTAGTTAACTCAAATTATTATTATTTCAGACTCATGAAAGATGTCTACAATTACATCCAAGCTCTTTTAATACATGATACCGCTCCCCAATCGTCTTATCTGATTTTAAAAGGCCAAAAAACCCCATATACTGATCAACATATATTTTAATGATATATAAAGAATAATGAATTTGAAGTGCCAGAGACCATAAAAAACAGCATATAAAAAGTCAATAAGACTTTATGTGCCACTTATTGCTTTTTTAATTATATTGAATTACCTATTAGCCTAAACTTTTAAATATATAAATTCGGCTCAAATGATTTCAAAATTTTATTTAGACGAGACCTTTTTCATTAGCGAAAATATTTCAAACCAATACAATCAGAAATATACAGAACCATCCAACTTTTTTTCAATTTGGGAAATTCGTAAATCATGGAACAAGTCTGAGCTGAACTGGCTAAAAAAATTCTTTTTAAGACTAAAACTACCGATAATTGTGCTTATCAGAAGTGAAAACCATTAAAAACTCGTGTTACAGGCACCATTAATTAATCCATCTGGACCAGCATGACAATCTTTATGATCGGCAGTGCAAGATGAATTAAAAAGTTTTGTGTCCAAAGTTAATAATTCGATAAAAAGATCACAGCAGTTTACAGGAAAAATAAATTAAAAAGTTTAAAATACACAAGTGAACGGTGGGCCGAAAAATCGGAGGAAAAAGAAACTGAATGAATATTTAGCTTCTATAACTATATCTGTTATATTATAAGCAGTACATTTGGAAAATTTGAATGGAGACTGCTCAGTCCATTCATAAACTATAAATGGCAAAATTTTAGAGATAAATTTTTAAAAATTTAATCTATTAAAATTCAATTTGAAACTAAATGACACGTTCGAAATTTTCATACTTGCACCAATACTTTGAGGACAAATTTTTTTAACTTTATAATATTATATGTTCTAATAAAGTAACTTAAAAAACTCACTAGATAAATAAATAAATATGATTTTTTTTATTTAAAAACTAAATCCACCAACTAATAACTTTTATCTTATAAAAAATAAAAAAAATAATGTGTATTATTCATGAACATATAGTTTCTGCATTAAGGTAATCTATACAGTGTTTTAGAATTTATTCTTAAAATGTAAATGTTTTTAGGTGAGGAAGGAGTAAAAATAAAAATTTAAAGTATAAATATATTAATTTAATTGAAAATAAATTCCACATGTTTATTTAGCAATAAATTAACTGTTTCTAATAAAGTAGTAAAAAAAAAAATTCTATAAAAAAATTAAATTTTTAATTTTTCTGGAATTTTGACATTTTAAAATTATAATTGGTCATTAGCTATTCAAAATTAATAAAATGGTAATCTAATTCGCTCTAATCTCAAATTAATTTTTCTAATATTTTTTATTAGAAAATTTTCTAATGTTTAAAGTATGGTTGAAAAAATTTATTATTTTTTTTAATAATATAAACTAAATTTATTATAAACTTGGTTTATAAAGATTTTTTCTCACTTATTTTTTTTAATTGGTTAACGTGATAGATTATTCAACAATACTGAATTTTATTTCAATTAGTTATTTAAATCATATCCAAAATAAAAAAAATAAATAAAAATCATATTAAATAATAATTTTTTATATAGTTTTAAATTTTACTTTTGTTCATTAAAGAAATTAAGAGATTAAATTTTTTCGATTTAAATTAAAAAATTTAAAAATTTGCATTAAAAATATGTTTTTTACTTAAAAATTTTACTTGATAATTAATACAAATATCTATTATTATTTTTAAATTTATGTTTATTTATAGCAGTCTATTGTTATCTGATAAGAATTTTAACTGTTTTCGAAGTTTTTCATGTTCTACAAAAATTTTTTGATAGATATTGCTTTTATTGAATAGTTTTATTTATTTTTTTTACGAATAATTTATTTTGCAAGCTTTTATTCAATAGAATATCACTATTTCATTATCGGAACATATATAAATTTTCGAAAAAAAATTCGTTTTACAAGAGTTATAGTTAAAATTAAACAGGATGTTAAAATTTATATGTATATATAAATTTATTTATTTATTTATTTATATTAATATTTCCAACCGTTACTTATTCCTAATTTTATATCGATTTAATTATTATGTTAATTTTTTTTATTGGATTCCTATACGCAAAAAAATTATGTTAAAGTTTTCCGTACTGAATTTTTTAAATTTTACGATTTAATACTAAAACATACTTTTGCTATTTATTCTTATTTTAAATTATTTTAATTTGAAAATTTTTACTTTCTTTGTTATCGGTCAACATTTTAAAAGCTTACGAATTTTAGAATCATTTAAAACTATAAAATTATAGAATTACATAGCAATACAGTTATTTTAAATTTAAATACATAAATATTTATACTGAAAATAACTTTTAAAATAAAAAATCCCATCATAGCTGAAAATGGCCAGTGGATACACTAATAAATTCTCATTATTTTTAACAATGATGACTAATATTTAAAAGAAATTTTCAGTTTATCTTACAAATAAATCTTGAAAATAATTTTAAACCCATCAAAGTTTAATCGATACCTATCATTGTCTGCCAAATCGATAAAAGGGTTAAAATTTAAAAAAAAATATAAATCAGCAAATAATAATTTTTAAATTGAGTAAAAAATTTTGTTTTTTAATTTTCTTGAATACACTTTTTAAATAAAAATCGTTTTTTTGTTTTTCAAAAAAAAATACCAATAATGTATCTTTCCTGTGTGTTTATTGATTAAAAAAGTGAGTCATTGATTTTTTAATTTAAAATACAGTTTAAAAAAAATTTAATGCTCTAATTAACAGTATTTAAATTTGAAACTGAATACTGTTGAATTATCGCAATATAAGTAAAATTATTATTATCGATAAATTATTCTAACCGAGTTTTAAATTTTGCATAAAATCTAAACAATATTAATGGATATATACATTTTAATTAGTTAAATATATAATAGTTACATAAATTTATTGATTTTATAACTTTTTTGTATAAAAAAATCTACTTAAAAATGTGAAATAGCTTATAATAAATCTCATTATATATTCTATTTCATATAAAATATGAATACTGATAAAAAATTCAAAAATTTAAAATTCAAAATTTAACTTTAGAATCAAATTTGGTGCCACTTTTCATTAGTATTAGGTTATATTTATAATAAAAGAAAAGTTTCATAGTTAGTAGAACTCTACTTATGACAGATTTAAAGATAATTATATTATATTTAAAGTGTTATGAAAAAATATGAAAAGTTGTTCCGGAAATTGTCTAAACTTTTTAAAAATACATTTTGACTGTTAATTTATCGAATAAAACCAGTTAAAATATTTATATGGTAGCTCTAATACAAAATTCAAAATTCAAAATTAAAATTATTATTGATTATAATAAGTTGTAAATCGACGATTAATAATTATAAAATTTATACAAATTTATCACTTAAATGATAGTTTCTAATTTTTTTATGTTTGAATTTATTTAAATATTTTTTCCATAATATTTTAGACTTAATTTCGATACTAAACTTTTTTTGAGGAAAATATTTTAAATTCAATAAAAATTTCTAAAAAATACTTTTAAAAATAAAATAAAAATCTCTCAACTCCCCACTGTCTCTTTAACAGCATCATATCTTGAGGAAATTTGTCCAAAGGAGCTGATAAATCACTTAAATTCTGCAGCTTAAGTTTTCGCGGCATTCAGGCGCCAATCGGAAATTTGGCTGTTTCCAGCAAAATTTATTATCAGCGGTGTCAGCTTGTAGCTGATTTAAAGTATTTTTAGTTTCTATCCCCATGGATTTTTCCAATTATCCCCAACCGAGATAAATTGAAATTTGAAAGTTGATTTTTTATGCCTGAGCGGATCGATGCAGGTATGAATAAGCCGATCGTTTCGTTTCGCTATATGTTCCATCGAGAGCAATTTAATTTGATGTGGTATACAGTTTCAGGGGCATCGATTTTGCAATAGGGACAATTTTTTTTGAATTATTAATATAAAATTTTCATATTTGGTAGTTGATGGACGGTCAGGAAGGTCTCCATTATCATTTATCCGATGTCCTGGAGACCAATTTCAAGGTCAGGGTACAGCAACTGAAGATTCATCCAGTTTCCTTTTCCGCCGATTTTTATGGTCCAACGCCCACTGGTGGATTTTAGAACGGTTAAAATTATTTTTCTTGTCGACTATGGTGATGGCTGTTTCGCCTTTGAATTTTGAACAAAAAATTTTTATTCCAACTTGCACTGCCGGTCACCTAGATGGCCATTCTGGCGTTGATGGGTTACTTAATGAGGTCGACTATCTAAGTTTTTAAGCTTGGGCATCTGCGATATTCTCACTCTCGAGATGTGCTGGTTTTTAAGAATACATATTTTATTACTAGTTTGGCTCTGATCCGCTTAATGGCGGCAGAATTATTGAAATTGGCAACCTGTCTGATGGCTTTGTCGATTTTGGCTTGGTTTGGTTTGACTCTGGCTTCACTCATGCCAAAGGTCTCTCCTCCGTAACAGCAAATAGGCATTAGAACCAAATTTATTGGTTTTTTTTTAGGAATAAAGGTACGTAGTTACGTTTCAAGAAGCTATATGCAGATTAGAATTCATTTATAGCCATTAATTTTTTGTTTTTTATTTTCCCAGACCCGTAGCATTTATAGTTCATAATATAGCCAAAATATGTATACTGATCAGTTTTTAGAATATTTTGGTCTTGTAATATCAGATAGGACGATTGGGGACCGGAGAAATTCATTACACCGCACTTGAATGCATTCACAGGCATTTCCCATGTGTTCGACCAATCAGTAATTTGATTTAATGATATTTGCATTTCGGCCTCCGATTCTGCCAATAGCACGGCGTCATCGGCAAAGAGCAGCCCAGGTATCCTAGAGGTGAGTCCAGGGACATATACCCCTTTAATACCCTTGAAGATATCGTTAATGTAAAAATCGAAAAGTATTGGTGAGGCTTGGCAGCCTTGTCGCAGCCCACATAGGTAGTCAGTGGGTTTGAAGACATCATTTCCAATCCTAACAGCTATTTTTGGTGACCTGTATAGGCCCCAGATAGCATTGAGTAATTTACCTCCAATCCCTATGGCCTTCAGTTTGCAGAGCAGTGCGTTATGGGGCACTCGGTCGTAGGCTTTGCTATAGTCGATATAACATATGTAAGTTTTTTTATTTTTTATTTTTCTTCGCCGAGGAATTTCGTATAGAGTGGTCGCTTGAGCGGCGCACTCTTCGAAATTTCGAAATCCCGCTTGTCCCTTGACCAGAATTTCATTTTTTTTATCGATTTGGGATAGTTTCGTGGCTATTATTTTGGTTAATAGCTTTGAAAGGGTTGGAATCAGTGAAATTCCCCTATAGTTATCGGGGTCTTTCATATCTCCCTTTTTAGGTATCGGCACTACAATACTAGTGTCCATATTAGTTGGGATTTCCCCAGAATCGTACATAATATTGATAATTTTGAAAATAATTTTTGCCATTTTAGACTCAGGAGTTTTTTCGGAGACCACCAGTTTCCATACCTCACT
>LSSL01002222.1:0-19846 GCA_001953115.1 Smittium mucronatum
CCCCCGCCCCTTTTTCTTTCCAAGTCTGGAAGGAGCGATACTTTTTATTTTTTGTAATAACTGTAGAATAATCTTGGATATTTACTGCTTAATTTAAGCGCGTTTCGGTCGCTGATAACTGCTGGATCCAATAACGAATTCAAAACTAGGAATTTCTATAAAAAAAAAAAACCCCCCCCAAGAAAAAAACATATAGTTTCCATACACAATTATTCGCCCAATATCAGCTAGATTAAATTTTGTTTTTTCTTAATCACATTACTCGTCACCCCCTCCCACTCCTTTTAAAACTAGATTGAATTCTTGACTTACTCTCAATTCCAAAAGGTTCGAATCCACCGCCTCAGACCCGCTCTGCATCAGCTGCCCAGTACTCGAATACAAATGTGAAGCCTGTTCCAAATTACTAATCATGTTGCTAAACTAATAAAAGATGTTGCTGCTTTTGCGTTAATGTGCACCAAATTTATTTTTAAAGGCATTCTTTACTTTTGTCTCAAATATTAGTGCTTACGTATATTTCATGTCTGGCCAATAGTCGCTCAGATTTTAGAGCAGCTACGAATTATACTGGCATTTACTGTCTGTGGCGGGCCGGCTAAATAAACAGCTTTCCATTGGCTGTCACTAAAAAGGCGATGCAAAACCAATAGACAAAATAGCATTTCATTGGCCCTATAATCAAACCCGGCTAATAACTAACGATACATTGATCAGAATAAAAATGTTATTTGCGAAATCAACCAATTAACATAAAGATGTGTATTGCTAAACCAATCAATTAACATAGATAGAATTAGTATTTGCGAAATAATAATGGCAACTCGAATCTTAAATTAATGGCTAAAAAAATAAAGTGCAAAAACTAAAACTAAAACTATTGCTATTGTTAATATTAATTTGTAGGTAGAAGATTTGATTTAGAGTTGTCGATACTGGAATCGTCATTGTACGTCATGATGCTGTTCCCTGCCTCAATAAGTTGCTGCGCAATCGGATCTGTTTCCTCATACTCAGGGGGGAAGTTAATTGCGAGATGGTTGGAACACGAACCAAGCTGATAAAGAGACGGGTTGGTTGAGCCATTACCACCGACACCGTTGCCATCTTCATCGGAGCCTAAACTGGGTGAATTGAAAAACGAGCCCGCCCTTCGACCGTTGATTAGGTTTGAAGAAGAGCTGCCAGTTTCGGGATAGGTGTTCATTGTGGGTTCATGAGAAGACTCTAATAATACAGAATTAGCAATAGAGCCATATTGTGGTGGGGGTTTAAGACTGCCTTCAAGTGGAGCCAAGCCCCACTTCTTGACATTCGCTTCTATAAATACAAATCCTCGCTGGCCAAAATTAACGCTAAAAGCACAAGGCCCGTCTGCACTGATCGATGGGAATAAACTATAGCTCATGTTGGAAACAAAGCTGCTTGTGCGCCGTCCGTTCTTTGTGAACCACACGGTTCCGACTTTGGGGTTGAACCCAACTCCTATAATGTCGCCAGTAGAGCAAGGCTTTCCCATTTTTGTGCGTTTGAATACGTTGCTGTTGTACACAAACCCAGTATTCACGTGATAGCCAACAGAGTACTTGTTATACCCCACCATCCTCCATTTAGGATAGGGCTTTGTGGATAGCCCTAGAAACAGATTTGTTTTGTTTTCTTCTTGGTTAGGGAAATCTTCAAGCTTGACTTCAAAATAGTACATTGAATTTTTTGAGGGGATAGGGATATTAGTTTGGACAATATTGTCGCCGCCGTGGAAAACCACTTCGGTTTTATCATTAACTATTCCATTAACATCGTAATCAGCAATAAACTCCCAGGCATTTACACCCTTCTCCTGGATCAAAGTCTCCTGCTCAGGGGTGATATTGGTGTTTAATGTTCCATAGGGATACTGGGATTCGAAGGCCATACCCATTTCGTAGCTCTGTCTAAAGTCCTGGTCCTCTAATAGCCGCTGCTGATCTGCCTCGCTAATAGAAGTAATGCCCAACTCCTGATCGGGCTCTTCGGAAAGGGATAAAAAGCCTTGTTCTTCTTGAAACAGTTTAAATATCAGAACGGCTACAGCAACAAACAAGCTCCCAATTATAGCCCCAAGTACGAAATAAAGGACAAATAACTCGATAACATCGCCATTATCCATTTTTCCTGTATTGTTTTATTTATAATGAGTAGTTTATTAGATACTGACAAAAGAATGAATTGTATTTGATTATGAACCAGAAATACTATTTTGAAGTTTAGTTTAATTTGAAGTGGATTATTTCTTTGTGGATATTTGAAGACTGAAAACGAAGCAAAAAAATAAGCTGAATTTTTTAAAGGAGGGAATCTGAAAAAATGGTTGAATTTGGTATTGTATTGGTTAAAACGTAGGGTTTGAAGAGAAATGGAATAGTAAAGCACTTGAAGTATGAGGAATGATCAGCCAAAAGAAAAAGAAACGAGAACAATATTCCCACTGAGCGTTGAAGTGGGTGTAAAGGCCAATTTTTTGAGTATAAATAAATACACACTTGTATCAGTGGAATTCAAAAATGTAATGCGGTTTATTAATAGTGAAATGTTTTTATCAGTAAAAAAAAGAAAGAAAAGATTCTAGTGCCAAGAGGAGAGAGAAATTGGTTAATATACAGCGAATCTATCCAAGAACAGACAACCTAGACTCGTTCTTAAATAGCCCCCCTCTCCCATTAATGTTCCATTCCAAAACTTTGCTGCATTTTCTTTTTTCCCCCTAAACTACCCCAGCCTCAGTCCCAGTCCAGCCCCAGCCCCAGCCCTTGGCTCCAAGCCCACCTCCGTTCCCAAGCTCATCCCAAGTTCAAGCCCAAGCCCAAGTCCAATCCAATTTCTGTTCCTATTCCTATTCCTATTCCATTTCCTGTTCCTATTACTGCTACTGTTCCCATTCCTATGCTCGCGCTCATGCCTTTGCATATGCCAATGCCTAGACCCTCTTCATCCCCCTACTGCCTGCCAATAACCATTATCCCTGCTGCATGCCACTGCTTTTAATCCAATCGATCCTTTAATATTCCCATAAATAAACTCCATTTATACCATTGGTTCATTTTTACAAATCCTCGAAAGGGCTAATAATATCCCGTTATGGACCATCAATCCTTCTCAAACCTTTCTGAGAATTAAAGTAAATGTCTTTTTTTTTCCAATCAGTACAATCATCTATTATCAATCACATGCTTTTATTGGTCATGCATTAATAATGCCAAATATAATTTCCATGAACGCACAAATAAAAATCATAGATTATCATATACGGAAAGTAGTTATGGCCAATAATATATCCTAAAATACTTTTGACAATTTTCAATCTCATTGCGCTCCTTAATAACCACCAAATCACTAGCCTCATAATTTATGGGTAAAGCTTTTTTTTCTTGCCACCGGATTTTATTGGCAGAATTGGTACAGTCTGTATAATTTTTTAATTTTGTAAAATATTGTTTTTTATTGGATGATAATAATTTTACTATTTAGGGGCTGAAACACAAAAGACGCTTTTTTATTTTGTCTAATAGAAATGATTTATTTTTAATTTAAATGTCCCTTAGGGTATACTGTACAAAAACGGCATCCATTTATTGATAAATACAAACATTCTATTAATAATAGGGATTTTCAATTGGACCGATTTCTACTGCCTTTTAGCAAAAAATGATATATTTCGCATACAGGAATTCAGCCCATTTTTTGAGTCCGGAAAGGGCTGCTTGCTAGTGTGTTTGATTTAATTGAGCAATAAATAGGTTATGTATGCCTTGTAGCCAATATAATTCCATATAAATAATCACAGGGATTATGAAAACTCGGTCTTGTCTCACTTTTGGGTCTCGAAAGCGCAATGATTATTGGTAGCAAACGTGCTTGCATAGAAACTATTATTGCCATAAATCAAAATATTATTTCTCAGCAAGCTGGTGAGTAGTTTTCTGGGTTAGGGGGGGGGGGATGTACAAGTCATGTTCTGTCATGTTACTCCATCCGTGCGATGTTATGAAATTGCAACTCAATGCGTAGTCTGGTAGTTGATTGAAGCCGGCTAATCGCTTCAGCCTATTTGCTTTACCAACTTTTATTTTATAGATTCGCTTAGGGATCCCAACCCTCTACTAAATTCTATCTATCCTTTTAATTTAGCAACACACCACCAATAATATAAAAGCAAATTTATTAGGCAGCTAGAAATCGGATTTGCAAAATTGCTTTCTATTGGAAAAGTATGGATAATTTATTGGTGCTAAGATTTTTCTATATTTATTGGTTTGGTGTATATATATTTAACTAACTTGGCCAATGGTACGAGTAGATAAAAAAAAGTCTGGTTTTGAAAAGAATCCCTAATGTGCTTTTGTCCAAAAAATCAATGACGGGAATATTCCCCTACCACCGATTGGCCCACTGGTCATTCCACATATCTTAAGCCACTTGATTAAGCCATAAATGTTTTTTATTTTATCACGGAGTTTTATTGTAAGAGAATCCATAAATGCAAGTTTGCAATATTCATGAAAATAAACTACTTTTATTCGTAAATCAATTGCTGGCTGTACGACGAAATTGGAAGAGAGAAGAGTTGAAAGTTTCAGCAAATGACTTGTCCAAACACCCCCCAAAAAAAAATCTTTTCAGCTAGCTGGGCTCCAGACTGAAGTTTCTCTTTTTGCCCTTCCTTAGCAGAAAAATATCCCGGGCCCCCATTTGCTGAATCTATCATGTTTTTTCTTTGCCATAATAGCATTATTCCATCTATTAGTGTTGTTGAGGTAATACCGTTTTTATTGGTTATAAATTACAACTTGGCTTTTGCCTCTTATCCCTTTCCGGCTCCAATTCTGTGCCTATCTTCTATTTGTGTATTTTACATGTCTCTTAAGTCTAAATTCATTATTGCTCCAATAGCACACGAATACCACTAATCCATTGATAACACTCAAATTCCTTTTTCAATACCAAATTCAGGAAAAGTATGCTCTAATTGGGCATAGTGCATTTTAGTTCTAAAAAATGCAAAAAAAGTCAATTTCAATTATAAAATTCCGTGATACAAAAATGAAAAAAAAGTCTATTTCAATTATAAAGTTCCGTGATACAAAAATGCAAAAAAAAAAAGTCAATTTCAATTATGCACAGCGCATTTTACTTTACAATCAAGGCGAAATTCATTTCGAAAAAAGTACATTCAATTCGGTCAAATAATAAATGTCTGAGAAATTTCGCTAAAACAGGAAAACCATTTGTAAATGAATGACAAGTTTTGCAAAAATCTGAAAACTATTCTAAAATACTGGCAAATTATGTTTAACCCCTAGGAAAATCTGTCAAATAGCTTTGCAAAAATCTAAATCCTTTGGAATTAATTTATTTTTTGGTCGTGACTTTTTTTTATTTATGGTTTTGGATATTATATTCTTATTGGCGTTTAATCTTTAAATCAAATCACTATTGACAAGTATAATCATTGAAAAAATAAGGGTTCCACGTCTGAAAATCTATAACTATCAGCCCTCCAAGGCATACATAAGAGTTTAAATTTTAATTTTTTAAATTCAAAATTTAGGGATTATTTTTCAATAAACATAATAACCATATATGTAAAAAAAAAATTAATAATACACTCTTTTATTGGGAAAAGATGACTGTATACCCAGATAATTGGTTAATTAATAACGAGTTCGAGTTCATAAAACGATGAAAAAACTTGGGAATTAAATTCTCAAAAGTGCTATAAAAAAATACAAAGCACCCAATTACTGCCGTGCAATTAAAAGCATTAATGGATGCGATGCCATGTTTATTCGAGAGTAAATAAATGCTACTACTTGTACAAATTCTATTATTAAAAGTTAAATCCTGAGAATTGCGCTATATCTAAAACTAGTCTTATAAAGAAAAAAACATTCTTGAGTTAACCTGTGATAACTCTATTCCATTTAGAATTAAAAATACGCTAATTTCTGAAAATTCAGTTACAGCTATGCAAAATATTTATTACACAAGAGGTAATAATATTTGAAAATATAAACCCGAAAAAAAATATTACGACCCAAATGTTCGAATATATATGCCTCCAAATTTCCAGTGATAATAAAAATATTGGCTCTTATGTCATTGATTATTCTTCTCGAATAGGTAATATTATATTTTTAGCCACTTCCAAAATCTTGATTCAGATGTTATCTTCTGATTCAAACCTGTACATAGTCTCCACCTTCAAACTTATTCGAGAAAGATATCTGGCAATATCTGTAGGAAAAAATAGATAATAATCAAAAAAAAAAACTTTGCGAATAGCTGTGGTTTTTGTCAGTAGAAGTGATTCTGATGACTATCGTTATATTTAAAAAGCTATTTTGGAATATGTTAATAATCTGGGACTAGTTATTATCTTGGAAAATTTTTTATCAGATTCTGCACCTCAGAATAACTAAATCAATGGATGCTTTTCCACAAATCTCTAGTAGAAAAAAATTTCGGTTTCATGTGTCTATAAATATTAAAAATGGCTAGTGAAAAAGTAAATCAGATTTATGAAGTTTTTTTTTATTCATATATTTTCAAAATGCAACTATCTGCTGATTATGTAATATTTGAACTTTTGATAAAGATTTTTATAGTAAAATAGAATTTTTTTTAATAATATGGCCTTGAATATTGTATGAAATTATCAAAAAAATCTTAAAAGAAAAACAAAAACTGGTTTGAAGGGTGCTCAGTATTTTGGTCATCGATCAAAAAACGTTATGTAACGGCTTAATAAAGCTATAGAAGATAATTTCACCAGATAAAATATATATGATGCTATAGAAATCCTCAAATTATTAATATAAATACTCAAGGACTTGGGAAAATTTTTATACTCCAGAGTTAGAGAAAATATAACAAAATGAAATATCAAACTAGAAAAACACAAAATTGTATTACAATCAAGTAAGAATTTTCAGTTGTGGCGCTTTAATAGTTGCATTAGTTTCATTTATAGAACCCGAAAATACATTAAAATTACTATCAAAACTAATTTCAATGTAATTTGAAAGTTTTTATCCTTAATTTTGTTTTGTTTTTTTTTTTTTGAAAAAAACGCATATATTTATGTAAAAATAAAAACTTTTTCTTGGAAAGATACATTTTTCTAGTGCAAAAATTTTCTAAAAAATAAGAAATTTATACATGCATAAAACTTCTTATTGGATATATAATTATCTGATATACTAATTATATTCTTATTAACAAAAAATAAAGATTAGGCAGACTAAATAAAATCAAAGTAATCTCATATTTGTAAAACTAATACTTTTAATTGAAACTTTACTAAATTTAATTTTTTTAGAAAATTATTTAAAAATCATAGGATTAAAACAATTAAAAACATCAAATAATTCAAAGACGAATTTATTAAAATAAAAAATTGATAAATATTAAAAATAAAATATTTATTAAAAATTTATAATAATTATAGAAATTATCAGAGTATTAAATAATGAATTTGGTTTAAATTAGAGGCAGATTTAGATGTAGAATATACATTTTAAGTTTTTTTATTGATGTTTTTGTTTATATTGGCGTTGATTTTGAATTTTTAGTAGTAGTAGTAGTAATTTATTTTTAAGTAATAATATTATTTTTAAAGTGGTTTTTTTTCTTTTAAAGTAATATTGTTTTTTAAATTAGCCGATTTTGAAGTAGTAGTAATTGTTGAATTATTTTTTGAAGCATTTTTTAATGTTTAAGCAGAGGCTTATTTTGATTTAGTAATTAGTTTATAAATAGTGGTTAATTTTGAAGCAGTAGTTAGAGTTTAATCATTATTCGATGTTATGATATTGGCTATTTTTATTGAAACATGGGGTTTTTTCTGGTGTATTGATGGCTTTTTTTGAAGTCTTATCTTATTTTAAAGTATTATTATTTGTTGTCTAAGTTATATTAGTTTTTATAGCGATCAAATTTGATGTTTTTGTAGTTAAATTTGTTGCTTTTCGTTTCACCGGGTATTTTTTAAATTGAAGTTTACTCTTTAAATCATTTTAATTCTTTTTAGGAGAATTTTCTGATAAAAATTTTTTTTTGATAGTCAATAGATTGATATTTTTTGAAATTTTCGATAAATTTATTGAAAAATTAGACTGATTTTCTTATTTTGTTTATATTTAAATCGTTGAAGCGCCGTTAAAATCTTTTCTGGAGTTGATTTTGTCAATTTTTTTTAAATGATTCGATGAAGCTTCAACCTTTTTAGATTGAAAATATTTTTTTATTCTATCAATAAAAATAAAAATAAATTTTTTAAGGTCAATAGAATGAATATTATTCTTATTTTCGAATATTTTTTTCAATAAATCTTATTTATATAAAGTAAGATCCTTTTCCATACCCAAAATTAAAGCGATAGAGCCGATAATAATTATAAAGATATTAGCACTTAATGAACCTATATTTTTTCTGACTTTGAAATTTTTATTTTTAAAATTTGGGGGTCATTTATAAGTAGCTTTATCTTAATATTAATTGGATAGATTTTGATTTTATAATACTTTGTAAAATTTTCATATTTTTACTATATTATTTATTTGATTTTCCTAGGGGTAAAACATAATTTGCCATTAATTTAAATTTGTTTTCAGTTTTTTGCAAAAATCTCCAGTAATTTACAAATATCTTCTTATTTTAGATTATTTCTCAGATTTTTATTGTCTAGACAGTAAAATCATAAATAAGCTATTACAATCTCGGAAAAAAGTAAGTGTTAAACCAGAAATACTATCTAGTTCTACTATTCTTCATATCTCATTATTTACCATTATTATTTATAATCGGAAAATGAGATTAATAATAAAACCAACTAGTTTTTTTATTGGAGGGGATTTTTATAAGCTATGTTCATGCCAATATTCGAGTTAATTATATATAAGCAAACACTATATATATCAAACCTCAAAATCAAAAATCAAAATAATTTAGCCATTTAATATTAATATATAATTATAGAATAGCTTTCTATTTAACATTAATGCTTTTTTTAAATAAAAATAAATTTTTTTTTGGTATTAGTGTAATAGTTAATGTTTAATTTAAGTATGATAACCCAGAATTTACATTTAATTGCATATGAGCTTTTTGTTTATTTATCATAGTGGCTATCTATAAAAGGATATCCCTAAAATATTTTTTTTACAAAGTGAGTTTAAAATCGCTGTTATTAGATTATAAAACTATAGAATGCGTATTGAGGTTATTTCATTAAGGTATAATTATGAGACCATACATTTGTTTGGCTATGATTTTAATAAATAAATTATAATTCGAACGAGAAAATATCATCCATACACACTCAGCTATATATTGTTTTTTTGGTATTGTTAATTAAAAGTAGCGAATAAAACCACATGTACGTATAAAATAATTTTTGATGAAATCTGAAATTCAAATTTTGATAAGCTCAAAGCTACGGTACTTGATTTTTTTATGTGGTATTTTTCATATAATCTACAAAAAGACTATATATTCTAAATAAAATAGCCCCAATTAAAGGAGGATTTATGAAAATTTAAATACCCAGTTTATGATTTTTTTTTTGCTCATTTTTAGCAAACTTGGTTCCTTTTTTTTTGAACCGATTTAAAAATTGCAATTAATTTTTTTTTTCATCATTATGGAATTTGCAATATTCAAAAAATCTGGAAATTTGATATTAATTGGTTGTATTAATATAATTTTTAATATCATTTTAAACTTCACATCAAATATAATTCTATCTTAGACTTACACGCTTTTAATAAGCTATTTATTAACTAGCCCGAATGAGTTCAAATTTTTTCTTATTAATAATTAATTTTTTATGAACTAAAAATCACCAGTTTCGGATACGATTGTACTTTTTTCCGATTTATTTTCACTTTTTTTTCAATTTAAATCCACTATATTCAATTGGTGTTTATTTTTTTTCTATTATAAATTTACTTTTCTTGATTTTTTAGTAAAGAGTGTAGTATGAAAACACTAAAATTCACTTAAATATTCAAACCCTGTCTCCCAAATAGAGATATTATAGCTACAATCAATATATTTCATGGTTAAAAATACAGTTCCTTAAAAATATTCATTCAAATGTATAAAAATTGAAATATTGATTCAGAAAAATACTTGTAAAATATGAAAAAATACCTATAATACATAAGAGATAGCTTTTTCTAATATATAGGTTATTTTTTTCTTAGAAACATCCCTTTTACTCAAATCAAACCCCCCTTTTTTTTTTCAAAAATGTTCAGTTTTGATTTGATAAGTTCATTCTGAATTACAAAATATTTTTATTTAATTATATTTCATACACTATTCTTTGTCGAATATAAATTAAATTATAAGATAAAATATCAATGATAATAAAATAATCCTTAGACAAAAAATATATTTAGATTTCTACTTTATCCTTGAAGAATTTAAAAATTAAAAATAAAGTTCTTTAAATTAAAACTATGGCTAAAAATGTAATTTAAGAATTTGACCAATTATTTTTAGTATGAGCTGTTTTTTACTGAAAACAAATTTATAATTAAAATTATTCTTTTTGGATTTATATCTTCAAATAATTAATAAACCCCTTATCTATATAGATATTTTATTTTTTAGGAACCTCGAGTTTATAATTTTACAAGTAAATTCGTTACTGGAATAGATATAGATTGTTTTGTTTTTTTATTTACAAAATAATGCTTTTCAACTTATCAATCTTCTAACAGGCTATAATCCTATAGATATGGTTTCTGATATAGGTATGGGCTGCACGGCTGAGCAGTTATTTATAGCTTACCGGTTTTCATACGAATTTTTTCCCTATAGTTTACCGACCTGAATTTTAGCGGTATCCGGTAAAATTAACACAGCCTAAATTTCTTAATTTCGATTTTTTTTACTGAAATTTACTGTTTAATATCCAATTGATTATATTTTTTTGGTAAGTTTTGGTTTGATAATTGGATAATTTTTTATAAATTTATGGGATATTTTGAAATCATTTTCCCAATAGTTTTTATTTAAGCGCGTTTTTCTCATAAAATATAAAATTAACGCCTTCTTTTTTTAATTGAGATTAAGCCAAAATTATTTTATAAATATCCATGATTATTTTAAGTATTAAATATATATACTTTTATTCAAAAGCGCAGCACCTGTTCTTAGTCCATATTTCATATTGCAATCAAACTTTTCTAGTGCAAAAATTTATATAATGAATTTTAATTACCAACTCCAAACTATTAACACCGAATCTAATTCATTATTTTTACTCCCAATCCATAAATTAAATTTAGTCCACCTATTCCCAGTAAGAATTATAGTTTTTAATTTTATTATTATTCCAAAACATTTATTTTTATATCAGATATTGATGCTAAATTCTAAACTTTGTTAAATTAAAAATCTAACATTTATACCACAGTTATAATTATATAATATAAAATTTAAACACTCAATTACTACTACAGTTTCAACTCTTAATTCATAATCATTATTTCAGTTCTCAATTATAGCTCTGATGAAATGTACCTAGCTTTTAATAGGTATTAAACTCAAAATAGATACCCCAAACCATTTATTCTATCTTTAATTCAATTATTGAATTTATCAATATATATTAATGACATAGTCTCTAAAGTTTCAACTGAAATTCTGATTCTCAATAGCAGATACAAGTCCTCATTATAGACTCCATTTTTAATCTTATATTCAAAACTGAAATTATAATTATCAGGCTTGAACTATGATCATACAAACTAATTATTTATAAATAAAATCAATCCACAATAGCGTTTTTTAAAAATATACTGAAACCAGAAAAGATTCAAATTTAATTACAGTCTTCGACTTCAGATTCTGAAATCATTTTGAAAAAAACATTTTATAGGCCGATAAATTTATTCTGAGAGCTAAAGAATTAATATATCAACGTATAAATAATAAGTTTAGTAATATTTTTTTGATAATTATATATTGTATTAACGATTTCTTTTATTTAAATAATATAGATGATAATAATAATCTGTGATTACTTTATAAAGGCAGAAAATAAAAAATAAAATACTTGTAGTGATTGATGGAGAGTAGTAAAAAATGAAGATGGTAGAACTAGTGGCTTGGATTATCAAATATAAACGGTAAATTCATCTGATTTACTGAAAAAAAAATTCTAAAAATTTATTCATCGATGAAAACAGTTATTAAAAAGCCAAAAACTCACCCGTAAAACAATAATGAAGGATTTTATAGGAAGTATAGATTTCACTCTATTCGATATAATATCTCTTCATATTGAAAAATAAAATCTATCCTTTAACAAATTTTGTTATTCGTTTGATATAAAAAGATTTATGAGAATAAATGTCTACAAAAACATCTCATTTTAACCCAAAACTATGAAAAAGATATCATTTAGACATTATTATGACTTAAAACAAAATATCGTTGAAAAAATAATGACCCTGAAATCATACAATGAAGTTTTTAACATATAATTTTATGAATATACATTAATTAAAAACAGTGATATTTAAAAATCGTTCTAAACTCAAGATCCAAATCATGGAATGTTGTATCTGTAAGCAAAAATAAAATAAAAATGCCACAGAAAAAATATTAATTTAGCTTGAAGAGAAATTGAAAAATTTCAGACAGTTTTTTCCTGAAAGTTCCTATGTCAAAACTAACGGTACACGCGTAAATTTGAAAGTTTGTTCTTTTATTAAGTACATCCATCAGCTATTCTTTGCACACTCTATACAATTAGTGATTGTGAAAACTCTTTAAGCTAAAACCAAACCGGTAATTGAAGACTTTTTGAAAGTAAATATAAACAGAGTTTTGGAAGAAAAAATATGAATACACTCAAACCACAACTTAGTCGGACCAGACGAAGATAATTTAACAGAAATTATAGTTGACGAATTAATTTTTGATAATAACTACTCGGAAAATTCTGAAATCTTTATAGTTGTAGTTTAGAGGTCCCATAGTCTATATTCTATTGAAAGCTAATATAAAGATGAAATAATTAAATTAAGAAAAGCTGTAAAATATTTTATTAGGCCTTCTTATAAAAAAGATATTTTGCAAAAATAAGTGTATGAAGAGCAAAAAAGCGAGATTGTGATACTAATGAACTAACAAAGTTTCTGTAAATAAATTTTTAAAAGTTTCAGCAGATTTTTTATAACGCTTTTGTTACAATTAAGTTCACCTTTAATGAGCTGAAAAAAAAGCTCAAATCTGAGCTTAAAACTTTCCGAATCTTTATTGAGAGATATAATTAAAAGAATATATGTATAATCTAACGTGTATTAATTTCTTAAAAATTCAGATTTTTTAAACTCTGAAGATGAATATGGGATAATTGGGAAGAATTCTCTGAAGAAGATAAACAGTGAAACAGTGAAATTATTGAGAAAAATTCAAATATATAGTGGGTGTGTAGAATTCCGTTGAAACTGGTGATTCTGTAAATATAGACTAGGAATATTCTGAATTAAATTTAAAAAAGCGTCTAAAAACATATTTAGAAGCTATATCAGCCCCAAAAAGAAAAAAAGAAACCACTATACCCAGATAAAAATAACTAAACTCTTTAATCAATAAAAAAATATCACAATTTAGATAGAATTAAATAACGAGTAATGGGCTAAAGCGAGTTTTCAATATCTTATAATCTATAAAAACCACCATTGCAGATTATGAAGGGGTGTTCTCATCAGCAGGAAACTTTATTTTCAAGATTTGATCGAAAATGAGTGATCAAAGTATCTACAGTTTATATTTTCTATCAGCACATTTCAACAAAGAAAATAATTCACGAGAAAAATTATGAATTATGAATTATTGTTATTGTTATTTTATCTTTGTTTTATGCTTTTGATTTCATGTTTTTCCAATGGTTTTTATAGAAAATTTAACCAAATAAAAAAAAATCAAAAGCAAATTTCCATAATAAAATTCAAGCATGAATTTTGCCATTGTTTATTATTGGTTTTAGTGATATAAAATTGGATAGTTTGTGGTTTAAAAAGAATAAAGATATCTGGAAATGATAAATATTTTTGTAAACCTAAAATAACTGATACAAGCTCTGTTCTTTATCTTGGGGAGCTCTTGATGTGGGTCAATTATCAAATTTCAAGTAAGTATTTATCATTTTTGTAGATAGGAGGTCCTTTTAGCTTGAAAATTATGTGAATTTACTAAATAAAAATTTTATATGAATAAAATTTGATCATACCAACATGTGGTAGGCTTAAGATAATTTTAATCATGGAAATAATAAAGTGACGTCCTAAAAAATATTTCGGGTCAGTGATATTAATTTTGAAGTGCTAAAAGCGACTTTAGCTTGGATTATGTGAGATATGTTGACCTAGTATCATTTTTTCAAAACACTAATTGGTATAAAACTGAAATCAATATTCATATAGCTAATATATATGAAGTAAATACATTTTAAAATTTAGGGATAACATATTTAAAAAAGTATTGTGATTCGGTATAATAAAGAAGTAAGATAAAAGAAAATCGGTAGGTGAATGAAAAGTGAAAAAAAATTTTGGTAACAGGGGGGCTATAAAATATTTATTCAAAAGATACTTAACATCATTTTAGAATCGTGATGCTAATAAATATTAGAATTTTCCCTTGAAAATTAATCAAGAAGATTTTCTATTTTTAATTTTAGGGAGTTTTTTTAGGATAATTGTTGATAATATCTGTAAATTTATCGTATAAAGTAAATTTTTAAATTGTAAATATATCTTGCCCCGTTTTATTTCAGTTAAGAAATCTATACAGATAACTCCACAAATTGGTTATTGAGATATAATATCGAAGATTTAGGAAAATTGTATATTCTTAGACCGTTTTCCTAAAAAATACTGTAAATTTCGTAGCATTTATTTTTCTATCAAAATAAGCCTTAATTAATTAATTAAATTTAAATTTATTATTTTATTTTGTTATGCACAATGAAATTATGGGATTAAAAGGCATAAAAAATAAGCGTTAGAGAGTCAAGTAGCTAATTAATTCTTTATCTAAAAATAAGAAAAAAAACTTTTTTTCTTAAAAAAAGTAATTGAATAACGAATTATGTTTTCATTTTTTTATCCATGTCAGCAAATAATAGTTTGTGTTTCCAAAAATTTCTAAAATAGCATATATAATAGGAAAAAAAAATTCGGTAAAAAAAAATAACAAAAAATACCTTTTCGATAAAAATTACGTCCTGTAGTGAATTAAAATCTACCTCATTTTTTTTTTTTTGAAAATTGAGATAGAATTTTACTCCCTAGATATAGATAATCCAAATTTCCGAAGAATTTTTACTAAAGAATTTATGAAAAAAATATCATAAATCGCTTTATTATATCTAATAGCAAAAATAAAAAATAAAAAATTATTTGGCTATTACATTTACCCATTAAAAAATCACTCCTCGGAAAAAGTAAATAAAAAAAATAACTTTGAAAACTAAAATTAAATTAAATAAAATACAACACAACACAATACAACACAACACAATTTTTCTCATTTTCATTTTTTATTAATCATTTTCTACAAAAAATAAATATTAATGGTATGCTTATATTACTCAGAAGTAGATCTTTTTGTTTTATGCTGAGATATCATATGAACAAGCCTTAGTTTTTTTTAAGTTGTTTGAATATTAAACCATTAGGCTGGTTTAATCAAATTATTTTTAACAGAATATCCTATAGTTATTAACATCTATTTACATCAAAATCTTATAAATATATACTATTCCAGTGTATTTTTTATTTTATTAAACAAATGAGAAAAAAAAATTCAAAATTTCTTATTATAAAACTGTTTTTAGAATAAATAGTTGGATAATTTAATTTTTAATAGTTAGCCATAAAAAATCATACCCCTTTAAAAAAAGTCGTGATTTTTTTTTCATCTGTATTTGAATCCACAAAAATATCTTAAAAAAATATCCCAGTGAACTGTGTTTTTTTATTTAGATTTTTATTATTTATTTTTTCGAAAATTAAAATTTTTAGGATTTGAAATTATCTTTTTTAAAATCAATTAAAGATTCGCATATTTTAAAAAATCTTAATATCTATGCATCAAAATATTAAATAAACCTTCAATTAAGTTTTTAAAGCCAAATTTAAAAAAATTAGATATTTCATTGATAAAAAAACAACGATTTATTGATAAATAATGCTTTTATTTAATAGCTCCAATGTATAATCAATGAATTTATATTCTTATCATTAAAAAACATAATTTTTGGGGTCACATGAGTTTTTTTTTAAAATTTTTTTGATATTTTTAATTCTGTGCAGAATTTTTTTTAGTTAATATTTAATTAATATCACTCCAATTCATTGATATATATTTGAAGTTTTTTAAACAACTAACATAGAAATATTTGTGTAAATGATACAATGTATATTCAACTAAAGGGTATAAGCGGTATTTTTAATTAGGCTTCAAAAAAATAAATCCAATTTCATTACCAGTTAATAGAGAATAAACTGATTTAGATATTTTGATTTTTATAAGCAGAAAAATTTCAAGAGCTCAAAATTAATGGATAAAAACCCCATTAAATTTTTTTAATTTTTTCTAAAAATCCCTATTGGCTTCTCTATCTCATTATAAAAGCCGATTTTCCTATATTAATTGAGTCAAGGGAGTAATGTATTATTAGAAAAACACAAAATCAATAAAATAATAATAAAAAAATGCCACTTACGTATTTTTTTAATCTAGTTTAAATTTTTCTATTTCGTATTTTTTTAAAAAATAGTTTATTTTAGGACTAAATATAAATTAATAAGATTATCAGTAAAAAGTTGGAATTTTTCAAAAAAAACTTTTAACCAACAACTCTCAACTGCTCTGGCTGCTACATATCTACCGAAGATTGTTTCAAAAGGCTTGGTTATCTATTAAAAATTTACGGTATTTATAAAAAGTCAGCAATAATGACATAAAAACCCCACTATTACTAGTTTAATTATTCGGATGTAGTCTTTAGCGCAAAAATTAATTTTTTTAGTCCCCTCCCTCCCTAAGAGGTTTCCCGATATATCCCAATGTGCTAGATCTGGGGGAAAAAAACCAATAAAATTTTGAATATTTATATTTTGGATAAAAGCCCCTCAATTGTTTTCTACAGAATATATCTCTTTTTAATCTCAATAAAAATAGATATTTAATTGTATCTGATGTGTTTTTATTGAAAAAAGAGCAATATAATTTAAATTTTCTGTCCATTAATTTTGCATTGGCTTGGCATTGAACCTTCCAAAAATGGATTATTAAAACTTAACTGATTTACTATAAGCCTATTCGTTATTTTGGAAACAGGGATCAAAGCTTTACCCAACATCCAGAATTTTTTATTACTCGAATAGAGACTATCTGTAATTTATATATTTTTTTGAAATTTTTTGATCGGCCAGTATTTTACAGTTTGAAAAAATTAGCTAGTTTTAAAATGTTTTTTCAACCATTTAGATGTCCAAATTACCCATTAACCGTAAGGATCGGTGAGGGCTATTAATAAATTCGAAAATAAAAGTTTTAGAATTTTTTTCACTTTTAGTATGTGTCCTCCAGGATTACACTGTTTTTCAAAAAAACAGATTTTATCATCGATTAATTTCTAGGTCTTTCCATTTCAGTAAATTCACCCACTTTATCAAGCAGTTTTAATTAACTAATTATTTGAGTATGTAATAATACGGTAATTTATTCAACCATACCGAATTTTTGGCCGCAGTAGCATTGAATTTTCATCAATACAGAGTTTATAAATTTTTTATTATTGCAATGTGTATATTAAAGTGATATGGTGCAAATTTTCTTCCTAATTGAAGCTAAGTCACCTTTATTTTCTGAGCCTTATCACGTTTGAGGAGCGTTTTAGTATCTTTATAATATAGTTAATTTTTCGTTGATTTTTGAATGTGATTATTTAATATTGTTAGATTATAGCTTTACCAGTATCAGGTCTGGTTATTTTTAGTAGTTCTTTTATTTAAATATTTTTTTTGGACTGGGATCATTACCCGCTAGTCCGTTTTATTTAGCGTAGTTTAATTATTTTTTTTCTCTCTTAGCAAAGGAATTAGCTTAAATAGTGCTATGTTCATGGTTATGAACATAATTAATTAGTCTAGTCCTGTGATTATCCTTATGGATTTGACCTAGAAGTTGACGCTTAGCAAGAGATGACAAAAGATAGTGATATTTATGCCTAATTATCAATATCGTCTGAATTTCCTGCACTAGACGATGAATTAGACCAATTTTTCAACTTAGCGAGAGAACTAGAGATGTAAGATCTTGTATCTTCTTTACTGGAACTTCCGCTAAGTTTCGTTCCCAAACCCAAGTTAAGGTTCCCGCTTATTATTTCTACCGTTGGGGCTGTAAAAAATCTTAATGTTGTCAATGCAGGAAGAAAAGGACGAGGTGTGGATAGACGGAGTAAGGAAGTAATTCCTGCCCCAATTTCTATGTTAGGTGATGGCGATGAGCTCGCAAGAAATAGTGCGCTTAGCGTTGCTTCACCTTTTGCCGCACATCAACAGCTTAGGGGCGAGCATTTGTAACAGCATAACTGGTGTAGAGAATCCGCTTCCGACAATATCTGTTCTAGTTAAAAATATATATCCGCCAAAATATGGCTTTTGATTTTTTTTTAAATTTTAGTTGGAGCTGACCAATCTTCGTTAAATATGTATCCGAGGCATTAATATTTTTGGAGAATTTCCTGGCTTGAACCTGGGCCATGAAATAATAATTTATTTTTGAGCCGATTCTGAAAACTCCGCACCTCGAAGCGTTGATTTTTATTTCCTAGGTATTGGACCAATTATAAACCCAACTTGATCAATTTTAAAGTGACTCCGGTATATCTGATATTACCGCCGCATCATCGGTGAATAGCAGTCCAGGCATGATTTTTCCTAGTGAAAGAACATAAAATTCTTCTATTTTCATTGAAATTTTTATTGATAAAGAAATTAAACAAAAGCGGAGATTCCTGGCATCCTTTTGGCACAATGCATTTATATTTAATTTTACCGGCCATACCATCTTATCTCATTAATATTAGTTTGAGAAAATGATACATACTTTTTATATTTTTTAAAAATTTTCCGCTGATTCCCATATTCATCGATTTATATATCAATTACACGTGCGGTACAATTCTATAAGCTTTGGAGAAATTTTTAAATAATTAATATAGAATTGTAGAAAAATACTAAATAATAATGGTATATACCAAAAAGACAAAAGCTTATAGATTTTTCGTGCTTTCTACTTTGTTTTTTCAATAAAGGACAAGGGAGGCAAAAAAAACTATTAAAAAGTTTCTGATTCTGATTTTGATTTTTAAAGCTTAATCGTTAACTTTTAATGATTGTAGAATTCAAATTTATCAATTATTCTAAAAAAACATTAGGAATGTACTATATAGCAATAGGATTTAAAACTAAGACAATGAAATATAGCTTTTTCATGTTTTTTATTCAGATTTTCAAAATTTTTCTTTAATAAGGGGGGTTTTTTTACGTATAATTTATTTTTAAACTAAAAAAAACGAATAAAAACGCAAACGAATTTTTTTAAAAAAAGTCGGAAATTTTCGGGAAAATCTCCTACCCAGCTCGGTTCCAACGCTATAGTAGTACCATACGCTTTGACCATCGGTTCAAGAGGGCTGATGATCTATTATTACCTTCCAGTATTAATAGACTGGTGACACGATTTTTTTTTTTTTTTTTTTTTTTTTTTT
>LSSL01002228.1:0-22206 GCA_001953115.1 Smittium mucronatum
GTTGGGGATAGTTAGAAAACTCCTTGGGGGGGGGGGGAGAGTCTAAGCAAACTTTAATTCGGCTACAAGCAGACAACCCTATCATAAATTTGTATTGGAAACAGCCAAATTTCTGATTGGGGTCCGTGCGCCACGAAAACTTAAACTACAGAGTTTAAGTGATTCACCAGCTCCCTTGAACCAATTACCTCGAGGTATAGAGCTGCTAAAGCGACATAGGGTAGTTGGATGAAATTTTTTGAATTTTTTTAAATCTTTTTTTAATTATGTTTTCATAGCTTTTTATTAACTTTAAAATTGATTTCCCGTAGAAAAATGAGCATGGTGATAAACACCAGAGATATGAAACTCAAGGTGCCATCTACCAAGGTAAGGGATCTCCGAAGAGAGGCCGAAAAGTTACTGAAAGCTGGCCAGACGGTATCGAGATGTCTGGTGAGCTTTATTGGGAAAGAAAATTCGATTTTTTAGTCCTAATGCCAGAAAGCTTTATGCTACTAAGGTTCTTGTAGCTAAAAATGATTTTCTGTAGATTTAAAACTCATGAAAATCGATAGTTATTCAGACGAAACCACCCAAACAGAATTCATTTTTCTGAAAAAATCAAATTTAGTCGTTGAATTGGCTCTTTTTTTTGACCGAGACTCTGGAAATGCAAATTTTCACAGAATCTAGCTACTTTACATGTATTTTAGAAGTTTTATCTCAGAAATACTCAGGATTGTGGAAAAGATTTGAGGTGAAGATGTAAATGAACACTAAGTAAATTCTTACAGTTCTATATTCGCTCAAAACCCTGATTGATGTAAGGATAGTAGTGTTAATCTGATCAAAAAACACAACCACACTCTAGTATGTGAAAAAATTAGGGTAATGACTTAATTAAATCAACTAAAAATATCAGAAAAGATTTAGACACAAGTATAATATGTCCCTTCAGTGCTGAATCCAGCAGACTCACCAAGCAGATTGACAGCTGATACATAATTTTCTCTGTTTCAAGAGACCTTAGAAGCACTGGAATCGATCTAGGGTCCACATGATGTGGATTTTTTTACATCTAAACAAAACAAGAAAGTGGAACAGTACTTAGACTGGTTTCAAGATAAAAAGTCTCTGGTCCAGAATGCGCTAGCATTCAAATGTAAAAAGTTCAAATATTCATACGGATTCCCACACTGGAACTGTTATCTCAGATGGTACAATATTTACAAAGATATAGAGTAACTATGAACCTAGTGGCTACAATTTGGAAATAATCAATACGGCTCTCAGATCTGATGTCAGTCTCAGTAGACCAGCCTCCTTTCCTGAAAGAAACAACAGTAATTATGGATAAAAAAAAGTTGAAATTCCCCGCTATCGAGCAAAAAGCAAAAAGCAAAAAGCAACAAGCAACAAGCAACAAGCATCGAAAATTGATTTTTTTTGGAGGATCAGAAAAGTTTCTTCAAAACCCAAAGTCTCAAAACATACGCCATTGATTGTATAATTCTCAACGAAAGAAGTATCGAAATTCGATCCAGATACAATGGTATCAAACAGCGCTTTTTAGACCAGGGAATATATAATGATATCAATGCACCAATATGTGCATCCCAAATAATAAATTATCCGGCCGAGATATTTAAGAAAGGAAAATTAAATTCATGTATTATAAGAGCCTAAAAATCCGCATTACTCACTCTGACCGACAGTTCAGAGAAAATATCAAAAAAATTCTATGACCTCAGAATTTCTGAAATCGTTGGATGAATATTCAATACTATCTTTTATGAGATCAGAGATCGACATAACTCCGCTTGCACGGAAATTTAGAAAATGGGGATCGAAAAAATAACTTTCATTTAAAAATCATACCTCTAAACTATGTTCGATGTTGGAAGTAACAGAATTCCTAGATTCAGCGACATTCATCGTATAGAAGATTACAGGGGCAGAATTGAAAACTAGATGATTCAATCTGTAATGATAGAGCTAAAGGAAAATCTAGGTGGATGCCCAGTAGAGAAGCCAAGTCAGATAAAAACTTACCCTCATCCTATACTCTACCCAATACGGCCTTTTAATTTTTATATAGAAAAAAGTGCACAAATTCTTTGCCCTACTCCACAAACAAAAAATAAACTATGGTGCGTAAAAAGATTTATAATATTCATCATATTAAGTAGCGACAGAGAAATTTCTCTTTCTGTGGATATTATTATTAGATAGATCCACACTACTTCGGTTCTAATTGATCAGACCTGGAATCACACATACCAAAATGTAGAGAGATCGAGGTCACACTGGAAGCAAACTCTGGTTTATCCACAGATGAAATAGTTTCCCACGCATTTTTTTCAAACCATATGATATTTGATACATACTATAAAAACACAAGAAATTCTCAAAGAAACTTTACAGAGTCTATTTTATAATTTGAATTTTCTTAATATGGCTCCCATTCGATGTATACTATTAGAATTAATCGAGCCTTTAGGGCGTTGATTAATTAATATTATAGGAAAATAGGAGAAATTTTCATTCCCAACCGCCGTCCCATTTACCTTTTCTGAAAGACGATAAGAAATATCTAAACCATAATTCACATTCTTAATCTTAATATTTCTTAAGTTTGATATTTTACTTTATTTTTTGAATTATATTAAAGGTTAGTTTTATCAAATAAGATGGTAAAAATTAATATGTCTCCTATTATCGTATAATATGAATTAAAAATCGCCCTAAAAGGTTCGATTGTTTCTAATAAAAAAAATAAAAAATTTAATCTCAAAAAATTTTGTCGGCTATAGATATAATTTTTCTATAAAGGGTTTAAAGAAACTTTATTTTACTCTAATTTGAAGCCAAATCCATTTAATTAAATCGGAAGCATCAAAAAATATTCTGAACTCTATGCATTCAACACATAAAAATAAAATTTACTGTCATATATAGAATTTTTGGGTAGATTGTTACAGTTTAGTATTCATCGAAATAATCTTTGACAACAATCTATATTAAAATGAGGTTTAAAATTTTATTTTATAAAAAAAACTTTTAAGGATAAATATTAAAAGTAAACATTTTTAGAATTAATTCATTTATTCCTTTTTTTAAAGAAAAATAATGGGGAGTTTTATAGTGTAATTTGATTATTTTCTATAAATATATGACAATGAAAAATTAAGAAAAATTTCAAAAATTCTTGTTGTTTTTATTTTCAATTCGTTTCAGGTTAGCATAACGTTTATTCTATTATTAAAATGCATACTAATTTTGTATTTATAGTATATATTAAATTTCTTATGGCAATACTAGTTTATTTTTTAAAATCAGATGTTGAATTGCACGTTAAGAAAAACAAATCGTAAATATCGGATTATGAGTTTTCTCTTGATAATCGGCTAATAATTATTAACATAATTCTTCTATGATGATAATACTAAACAGAAAAAGAATTAAAAGAGCGAAAATTATAATTATGATAAGCTTTTTTTCTTAGATTTGAAAAATTTAGAATGCTATAATGATTAAATAAGCAAAAAAAAACTTTTTCTTAAAAAAACACGAGAAAATTGCAAAAATCAATAGAATTCAAAAAGTTTTAAAAGCATTTTCATAATATACATAATTTATTATCATATTTTTTTTGAGCTAACAGATGCGCAATCTATTTTTTTAAAACAAAATTAATGTTTATTATTCAAAAAATGCATTTAAGATTAATCATATTTTCATTGGAACAAAAGATTTGAGATATCTATGATTATATTCCAATTAAAAAATATGAGTATAATTTTTTTTAGCTCTTTTCGATGTTATAGTCATTTAGAATAAAGTAAAAAAAGGTAAGATTTTATTTCCAGACCCAAAAAATCAGAATACCAGAAAATTTTCGTATTACATCTGAATAGAGACGATTATATACACAAGAAAGAAAATTTATGATATTTCACAACCTGTAATCTAAAATGGGACCAAAGGTAACTTTTAATTTATTTTAACTAATATTTGATTTTTATAAGTAAGTCTATCCTTAAATAATGAAATTTGCATTCAAAAATTTGTCAGGGAAAATTAGAAATCGGGATATTTAATATTCAAAAAGTGCATATTTACGCATATAAAAGCACATATACTAAAATTTCGTATTTTTTTGTGTCTCCGTTGTGTCTAATAAAAAAATAAAAAAACCATTTAGCATAATAAAACTTACTATTTTTTAAAAAAGATTCATAAATACTATAATTTTATTATACTTTGATAATATAAAATGTTAGATATGAATATAGGCAGATAAAAAAGAAATGATGAAAAACGACTATTGGAATATTTTTTCTTTTTCTATAGTAATTAAATAAATTAGTATCTAATAAAAATAACAATATAATTTAGAAAAGTGATATTAACCAAGTTTTCTAAATTGATTCTTATTTCTCGAAATTAATATCCTTAGAGGGTAAACAGATGAAAATATATAATTTGAAATTACTTTAGTAATAAACGAATTTGCATGGATATAACCTCCAGTTTTTTTGGACTAAATTTTTTTAAATTTCAATTAATATACCCAGTTTATTTTTCAAGATTCGAATCTGTGTTTACGTAAATAAAAATATATTTGCTTTTAAACCATTTCTTATATACAAAGTTTTTTTGAGATATTGTTTTAGAATTAAAATTAAAAAAATTTGTTTCAAAATTTATATTCAATACTTTAAATTTTCTCATTGTGAATTTTATCTTAATTGTGTTTCATAAATATAAAATACTCAATCTAAAAAATAAACATCCCTGTATACTATAAAAACTCGTTAAAAAAATTTCCGCAAAATTATTAAATTATTTCAGACTAATTAAAAAATACCTCTCCTAATATAAAGTCCCCAAAATTTTAAATTTTTTTTGGTCTAATAAATTTATAAACTAGTAAAAATCATTATAGAACGAAATAAATAAAAATCATTAAGCAAATTCTAAAGATATATATATTTAAATCTAAATATGAATATCCAAATAAGAGCGTTTTTATAAAAATGAATAGTTTTTTTTTCTTCAAAAAGGTTTTCTACTCACCCTTTTAATCAATATATCGTCTTTATTTTTTAAATTTCTAAATTAGAAACAATAATCTAATTTTGCTATCAATAGATTTCTAAATTTCCCTTCATGTCTGAAAATACTATTTTATTACGTTAAAGAATATTTTTTGGGCTAAAAAAACTCAAATATTAAAAAAAAAAATTAAGGATAATCTTTTTCGATATTTTTTTTAAAATAAATTGAATTTATTCAAGATGAATTACAAGAAACTCATATTGGACATTTATCAACTTTTGCTGAATATATTCAGTAAAATTTTCTATTCATTTATGCCCACTATTTTGAGAAAATAATTTCAAAAAAAAATTAGTGATATTTTTATTAGTAAATATTATTTATTCCACAAGATCAAAAATAAAAAAAAATAGATTCCAATTAATGCAAAAAAAAAATTTACGAGAAAATTCCAAAAAAATAAAAAATTAGTGATATTTTTATTAGTAAATATTATTTATTTCGCAGGATCAAAAATAAAAAAAAACAGATTATAATTAATGCATAAAAAATTTACGAAAAAATTCCAAAAAAATAATAATAACATACAATCTGATTCTATACTTAATTATTTTTTCGATATTTTTATCACAAGGTTATTGCGTATTTATTAAAAACACATAAATAAATAGCTTAAATTCCTAGTTCAATTTATTTAAATTTTTATAAGTAGGAATATATATATATGTTATTTTTAATTGTGAATAAATATTCTCTAACCTCAAAACCATAAAGAAGATAAAAATATACAATAATAATTTTCAAATAAGATTTTAAATATTAAAGTGGTAGGACGCGTTGAGCTCCTAGGTTAAGTTACGACCTTTTTGTATTCTGAAGTCTTAGCACGTTACAGACTGGTAGTAGCACAGTTTAAGTATACTCGTAGTCAAGTATAGAGTAGTTTTGTCTTTAAATTTTTGTGAGAATAATTTTTTTTATATCATTCGTATTGGTATTGGCAAGTAGTTATTATATTTCTTTCGTGGGCTAGGATCATTACCTGTAAGTCTTTAAATCTTAGTGTTGGCATTTTAACTTATATAGTGCTATGGGCATGATAAAACGCGATCATGAGTTGGTCGAGTCTGGTGGTTACTCTTATAGGTTTGCCCCAGAGGTTGACGTTTGGAGAGAAGTGGCCGAAGATAGAGATAGTGAAGCTTCGGCTTTGGTCTCTATTTCAGCTCTTGCACTAAGCGGAGACTTAGACCCATCAGTAAATCTGGCGGGAGAACCGATTATGGAAGAGCCCGTATCTTCCTTATTAGAACTCTCGTTAAATTCTGATCCCAACCCCCCGGTAAGGTTCTCGCCTGTTATTCCTACCGAGGGGGCTGTACAAACACTTAGTGTTGTCGGTACAGGGAGAAATAGGCGAAGTGTAGATAGGCGGAGTAAGGGAGCGATACCTGCACTAAAGTCTCTGCTGGGTGGGGGCGAAGAATATGCTAGTGATAGTATATTCGGCGTTGCCCCACCTCTGGCTACACAACAACAATTCAGAAGTGAAGACTTGTACCAGTCTAACTGGTATAGGAATTCCGCTTCCGACAATATTGAAGAGTACAAAGTTGTAGATGAATGTTACGAGGTGGACTCAAATTTAGCCTCTGCATCAATTGCAGAATATTTGAATAATAATGAAGACAACTAGTCAGAATTTTCCAATTAAATGTAAAAAATCCCGATGGTATATATTTTTTAACAGAGGAAATACATATTTCTAAATTTTTTCAAATAAAAATTCAAAATTTAGTGAATTAGAGCGCAATTGCTCTTATTTTCAAGAATCTAATTTTTACACTATTGTTTCTAAAATAAATTTACAATTTAGGCCTATAAATTCTAATGAATTCCTTGGTCTAATTTTTTGTTGTTTTTTTTAAATTTTTTATAAATTAAAGCTATCACCAATTAGATAATTGTACAAATAAATTATTGAATGTAAGGCGTTAAATATGAAGTCGTAAAAAGAATGAAATAAGTGAGAATAATTGAAACTATGCCCTTTAATTTGTTATTTATATTGTTTTATAAAAATCGAGAATATGTAGAAAGATTGGGTGTAGTTTGGTGATGTCTTTTTTTTTTTTTTTTTTTGGAAATAGTAAAATTTCACTAAAAAAAGTCGAAGATAAAAAAATAAAATTTGAATGTAAATTTTATAATTATTCATGCAAAAATTGGTATAAATATGAGTTTATTTACAAAATAAAATCAGAAGCCCACTTTTTCAAAAATTCTAAATCTGATGAATATAATTCAAAAAGCTATTCATCATCTCCAAAAAAAAAAAAGAAAGAGGCCGAAAAATTTATATAATTTTTCATCAATAAGAATCTCTCAAAACAATTTAGAATAGTCAAAATGGAAAAGAATCAAGAAATCTTTTTTACTTATAAGTTATTTTATATCATAAGTATAAAATAAAATGTCTTGCAGAAAATTTTCCAAAAAAATAAATAACATTTGGAACCGTTAAAAACAATTTTTTGAAAAAAATTAGGAAAAAAATGATTCTTACATAAGAATAGCGTCATAATACGAGTTCTTATTATTTTTTACAACAACTTAATCCATAATAAAAAAAGGAGAATGCAAAATCATACATTTACTTGGTACTTATAACATATCAGTTCCGGGTATCCTATTATAGTGGTAGGATATTCGGACATAAATCGGAGATTTTTTCCACTATTAATATTCATAGTAGGTAATGAAAATGAAGGTACTTACTTTAATGGAACAATCGGTTAAATAATCATAATAAGTACTCATCTATACATATTACATCTTTCAGAAATTTTTCCGGCTTCTCAAAACTCGAGAAAATATAAATACGGAAACTTAGCCATGTTTTAATTGCTAATATTTTCAACTTGAGTCATTTCCTTCCTTTCATAGCTTAAAAAATATCCTCAATTTGTCCTTTTAATACATAATAATATTCCTGCTTAATCCAATAATTACACTTAGATTTGGGTATTTGAGAACCTTAAAAAATCATTATTTACAGCAGATCTAAAATTGCACCAAAAATCATAATTGCTGATAATGCACAATACATCACCAATTCAGTAGAGATTTTTTCCCTAATTCAACACGAATAAACTGTTTTTATCATAACTTCATATCTATTATTATTATTATTTTTCAAACTATAAACCATTTAGAAACAAGTTTTAAACGTTTTTTACTTTCTGCTAAAACTTAAATAAAGTAAAATGTTTGAAAAAGCCAAATTTTTATTTATGAGAAAGTTGGAAGATGAAAGAGGAAATTTTGCAGATATATCCCACGTAGAAAAAAATTATTTCACCAATAATCAGAATTGGTATGAAGTTTTATTTGTTTTCTCTCTAAGTACAAAAAAATCTTTAGAGAAAATCATTTCTTAAGTTAAGGGTGATTATTAATTATACAAAAAATAGATAATAATAGGATTTATAGAAATAATTAAAGATAAATTTGCTGAGGACGCACTTATGCCTAATACTTTAAAGCCTATATTCGATTTAAAGAGTTTGAAGGAACTGAAAAAGAGAGATTATTTCAAATTGATAACTTATTATTTCATATCTGGCATATTTATTTTCAAAAACGGAATATTTTTGGACGAGGAAAAATTAGTAAAATTTGAATTTGAGACTTTTAATAAGACATATAATCATTTTAACATTGTACTCATATTGTAAATGGGCAGGGATATTCACATATTTTACTACATATATTGCGATTGCGAATTTTTTAGGGTTATGAAGTTTTTTACACAAATATACACAATATTTTCTCATAATAAAAATATTGAAGTGATAAATAAAACAATTTTAATCAAAAATAGAAAAAGAAAAATATTAAGAGCAATCTCAAAGAAGATGCCTTTGGTCGTGATTAAACATTTTATTTAATAATTTTTTTAATTTTACAAACTATAACTTGGTTATAAATAACTATTCGGTTTGGAAATAATAAAATTAACTTAACTCTCTGCATTTTTTTTCTCTTAAGTGTATTTTTTAACTATTGATTTATTTTGTCATTTGATTTTTTTGATTTTGGAGATAAAAAAGATTTTATCTGAACAAATTTACATTAAAAAGTGCAAAAATATAATTAAAAAAAGAGAAATATAACTATGATGCTCAATTACATGATAAATAATAAAAGATATTTTAAAAATGGTATCTAGTATTATTTCATATATAATGTTAGTCCATTAAGTTTTTTTATAAATAAAGTCATCTCCAAAAATTTTAGCCCTTTATATGCAAAAGAAATACACAATTTAAAAAATATGACTGCAGAGGAAAATAATTTTGGATAGGAATTCTTCTGTTTATCAAAATAATATTTTATTATAAAAAAAAATTTAATCTTCCAATGAAAATCGAAAAAATATTCTGTTCAAAATTTGTGATCTTCTCGTCATTTCAATTAGAAAAAACATTAAAATTGTGCAAATTGCTATAAAAATTTGTGTATTGGTGAAATTTATAATTTTTTTGTCAAATTTTGGAGAAGTTATCAGCGTCATTTTTTAACTGGATTTGAAATCGAGAGTTTCGAATAAGTTTAATCGGTTTATGAAAAAAATCTCATCAATACTGAAATAAAAAGGGAAAGAAAGTCTTAATAGGCACCAAAGGAAAATACAGTAATTTCGATAATTTATATGTGCCAAATTTTCAAGTCTGATAAATTGAAACTTTCTTTTGTATATCAGGAACATCTCATTATAACTCTATTAATTCTAAATATGACATTTTACACGAAGCTTTGATAAAAAAATTCTTTTTTACCATCAAAAAGATCACCTAATTATCTTAATCGATACTCTTGGTGAAAAATAATGATTTAGCTCTGATAATATACTAGATTTTTTTATAAAAAAAACAACATGGTTTTTTTAGGATATTAAAATATTTTAATCTGGAAAGCGTTACTACTACTATAAAAAGAAAGATATAGCGATAGTTTATGTTTGCAGATCTGATTTTAGACACCATCTGGTAAAATTCTATGTTTATATATATATTATTTTATAACGGAATTTTATTGTAAGATAATTTCACCAAAGTCTATACTAAAAAAATATGAAAAAAAGAAAAGGATGTATATAAAGACCATTGTCCTAGATAAAATAAGCTCCTCATCAAACTAAGGTTGCTTACCTACGAGAAAATTTTGTAATCTAATTAAAGAAAGACCCTCCCTGATATTGATTCAAATTTTTACTACAAATTTTTAACGATAAAAATCGAGTGAATATACAGGGGTTTTTTGAATAAATCCCTCTATGACTATAATATCGAAGAAAATAAGGCAAATCAAAGTGATTTGCGTATAATAACGACAAGGAGTATGATATACTAGAAATTTTTTTAGGTTTGCTATAAATAAGAGAAAAAATAAGGCTTATCAATAAACAACTACCGAGCTATTAATAAATCATCTTGCTTTAAACGTTTACATCATCTTTAAAAAAATATCATCCTTTTCAAATTTTCATTTTCTAATAAGTGTTACAAGGATATAACTGTTTTCCAAATTGAGTGCTTTTCTTCTTTTTTTTGGAAAAGCATGTTTCACAATTTGTTTTTTTTTCCGAATTAGCTGATAGTTTAAGCTTTGTTATTGTTTTTTTTTTTTTTTTTTTCAAAAAAAATGCATAATATAAATTTCTTGGGTTAATATATCCTTTAAATACTAAATTAATAAAATATAAATCTTGGAAAATATAAATTTTTGGAATTTCGCAAGACGCTTTTTTTTTGTCTTAGATTAATTTAAAACATCATCCTTTGAAAAAGTTTTAAAATATCAAGTTTATAATTATTTATAATGAGCAATAGATAAATTAACTAGATATACCCTGAATCCAAATACCCGATAAATATTGAGCGAGAAATGAGGATAAAAATATGTAGAAAATTTAATAAATAAAATTCAAAAATCTATTACTGTGAATTTCACATGATAAATGAATTTCCAGGTGGCCTTAAAGTTGATCGTTACTATGATGGTACATAGAAAATTCATTATTATACAATGAATATTAGAATTCGCTTAAATATAGAAAAAATCGATATAAAGAAAAAAATTCTGGATTATAATAAAGACATGTTAAGTCCATATATGATAAAACTCAAACTATACTCTGAAGGAATATCGAATATAATAGGAAATATTTACTCTATAAGAATTAATAAAAAACAAATTGATAAAAAAAAAAACGAAATAGCAACGAAAAACCTTGAAAGTAAATGAAGAATTAAAAAACAACGAAAAAAGTACTGTAACTTACGTTGCAGGATTCTCTTCTGATCATGAATACATTAAATTGCTTTTAACTTCAAAAAAAAAGATCATGATTCTTTCATAAGTCACTGATCTTGATATAGATTCTAAATTTAAACCGATCATAGGTAGCTATCCTGTAATGTAGCCGGAGTAACCGATAAAAATCAAAAAAATTTACGATGGAAATATCAATAGCAAGCAGTGATGATACTAAAGATTACAGTTGGTTTATTAAAAAGAATAAATTCTGAAGCGGAAAAAATCATGCTAAATCTCAATATAAAAAATTTAGTTGCTAATTCTGCACCTCAAATTTCTAAAGTCATAAAATAATTTCCCTTTGATATTAATAGAACTAATTGTATGTTAATACGTGAAAAAATATAAAGGATATTATCGGGAAAAAACATAGGCTATTCGGTACTCATTTGTATTAAGATATATGTAAAAAAAAGCTAAGTCCAAACCGAAAAATATTTGAACATTATATCACGCTTTTTAATGAGAAATGGTGGGGTTTTACTTTATTTCGGAATTTTGTAAAAAGTATCCAAATATCACTTCAAGAAAAACTAGAATTGATACGAAGGTTACTCTATATTTTTACCTTCAAAGAGTAATTATCTTCAAAGTTTACAAAAGGAAATCAATGGAAAATTCATTAATTATTAATTATCCGATTTACTTATAATTTTAGATGTTTCTAAAGAAATAATTGATTATTAAAAAAATAATTATGAGCAGAATTTCGGAATTATTGAAAACAAAGATAAATTAGTGTACGAAAATAACAGAGTTAATTTTTACAGAACCTCAAATGAAATAGATAAAAAATGCTATTGCTCATCGGAATTAATGCTCAGTTCTATCAAAGTTAATTATTTTTCAAGGATCTTAAAGCATCTTGAATTCATCGACTTCGACGCAATAGCAGAATTTTTTTGAAAATTGTTTTTTTATTTACTCAAAAAAATATGTTGATATTTGGAAAGATGTTTGCTGTACTTGAAAAGAGTTTTTAAAGAAAAAAAATTGTTTTCATGTATTCAATTTTTTAACCCAAACAAAAAAATAGTAATCTAATTAGCATTACTTTGCTGTCTGACAGAAGAACTGCTGGGAGAACCAAGAATATTAAGAAAAAATCTTCCCTCGAGTTTTAACCAAAATATTTATCTGTTTTTAAAATTATATTATCCAATAAATTTTTAAGTATATCTAATATATCCATTTATTTGAATTACTAATCCCTGAATTGAAATTAAAGTTCTTTTCTTATGACAAATACTAAAAAATTTTCTGAAAATATCAGAGAATTTTTAAACTAATTTTTAACCAGTTATCAATTATAAAAATCAATTATTATTTATAAAATTAATTGATATTTATTGTATACAAATTAAAAATTAATTTTATTGAAACACAAAATTTATTTATTTTAAAAATTTAAAATGACATGTTAAAATAAATTGACTAAAAATATGATTAATTAGAAGACTTTTCCATTATATTCAATTTGATTCATACCCGATCAGAGATATCTAAGTTATATAAAAAAATAAATAGGCTTACAATGAGTTGATATTATAAAGAATAAAAATTAAAAGTTTTATGAAAAGTATTAGATTGATTAAGACTAATTTATATATTAAATCTTATGATGTTGATGTTAATTTATAGAGAAATATGAAAAACAATAATGATTTACTTTTGATAATCGGTAATTTTGAGAACGTTACACAGATTCAAAAAAATGAAACTAAGAGGAAGATCAATTTAAAAAGATAAATCATTTTAAAAAAAAATAAAAAAAGAAACAAGCATCTAAAAAAATACTTTAAGCAATTAGAGATTATAAAATAGCAGTTTAACACTAATCTTTCAAACAAGAAATTTGAAAATAGTAACTAAAAACTAGCAAAAAATTACCATAAGGTAGTTTTTAGAAACTATAAAACAGGAAACAGAAACTAGAAATTAGCAACAGGAATCAATATGAAGGTAGCAAGCAGCGAGTGTCAATAAACAGGTTAAAGGTAACGATTTTCAGGGAAAAAAATCGTACCTTACGGTAGGCTTATAGCTTATAGCTACTAGCAACTAAAAATCAGCATATTGAAGCTAGCAAATAGAAAAAAGTAAAAAGCGACGAGAAACGAGTGATAATATTATACTGTAAGCAGCAAAAACAATAATAAAGCATTAGGAAACACGCTAAATGTACCACACAAAAATCTTAAATTAAAATAAGGTAAGCTACATAAAAAAAGCGTCATGATCCATAATATAAAAAGGAATCATAATGAAAACATTATCTATTATCTAGCAAATATCAACTTGCTTCTAACTTAAGTACACTGAGCCATGCTTTTGGAATTATGATTTGAAAATTATGAATCGAGGATGGCATGAATTAAGGTTTAGGAAGCATATTTTAGAAAAGTGATAGATATGTATGTGAATATATAATATTTTTGTTAAGGGGGTAGAAGATATAGAATAAGTGAAAATTACATATTTTAGATGAGTTAATAATTAAGAAATCGGAAATCGGAATTGATTTTAAAAAGATACATCAACGGCGTCCGTTTTAAGCAGCATTTTTTTAGTTCTCAATTAGAATATTATAAGATTTGGAAAAACTGTCAAATTTTAGTTTCTATACATAATAAAACCGGATTTGTTTAATGATTATCATTAAGTAATATAAAAGGTTTTTTTGAAAGATTTTTTTTTAAAAATAGAAAATAATGCTTTAGTAAAAAGATTTAGAAAACCTGTTTGAAAAAAAGAATATTTTCTTTAAAATAGGAAGAATTCTTAGTAAGAAAAAAGATTATATAAAAAAGAAGGTGATAAATAATAAAAAACCAAAAAATAATCACATTAATGTCAGAGTCTCACAAGTAAAAAATTCTTAACCTTTAAATTTGAACAGAAGTTCCAGCAAAAAATTCAAAAAATTTTAACTAAATTAATAAAAACATAACAATAATATTAGAGTTTTTTTTCGCAATTATATTATCCCTTAAAATCCATTTGCGATACATATAAATGATTTTCAGAATAAATGGAAATCTTTATCAATATTAATAAAGATTTGACTAACTTAAACATATCCAAATTTTCATTGAAAATAGATGGAAGGAAATTTTATGAACCTATAAGACTCAGGTAATCGAAGTTTCATAAAAAGAAAAGAGAGAGAAAAAGAGGTTATATAGAAGGATAAAGAAAAAGTGTCTAATTTTATAAACAGTCTTCTCTTTAACATTCAATAAAAAAGAAGGTATTATAATGTAACAAAATTGAATCTTATGAAGTGGATATAATTTTTCCGATGATAATTAAGTCACCAAGATTATTTCACATAAACCCCTATTAATCCGTTTCTTACTTTTTTTAAGTCGAGTTACACATTATATTTAGAAGATTTAGAATAAAATTTTTTTTTTTTTAAATATCAAAATTTAAACCAATAGAATTGATTTGAATATCTCGGAAACTTTTTTTATTTTGGTATAATATGATGGATATTGTCGAGATAAATTAGTATTTCACTCTTTTATTTTACTCAATTTCATTGTAGGAGCCACTTGATTACTAACGAATATTTTGAATTCGGTTAATTGATAATATTTTAAAAATTAATCTTATTTGACATATTATTTAGACGCCTTTTTATTTGGGTTTAGATTTTTTAAATCCAACCAGATCAAATTTGTAATATATAATATAACTCCGAGTTTTTTTTTATTGCTCAAGCTTTTAAGGACGAAATATTTAAAGTCTTGGAAAAACGGTATCAATTTTTCGTTTTTTATACTATTTTTTATAACAGAAAAAGTTATAAAGATTTTTATCTGACATTGGGTGTTTAAAAAGATAATTCTGAATTTTTTTACAAATTCTTGAACCATTTATAATTTTTTTGAACTATAATTTATTAATTTTAACATAGCTGGGATTCAAAAATCCGAAAGATTTAGAAGCTAAAAAATAAAGGAAAATTTTATATTTAAGAGATAAATAGTACTATTAATGCGAAAAATATAAATTATCTTCCAAATTATATCTTTTAGATATCTTTAGATATAACGAGACGAAAGTTTATTATAGTTATTATAGATATAATTTAGTGATCTGAATAAACTCTTTTTTTTCATAATATTAATAAGTCTTTGATATTTGTGCGTATAAATTAATTAATAAGTAATTTTAAGATATATTGTTCTATTTACGTAAATATAAAGTTAATATGTATATCATGGTAGATCTTTTATAGTCTAATCTAATGTGAGCCTTGATCTGAATAATTTTTTTAAATTTAAATTATATCTAGAAATCTATAGTAATTTTTGTACATATCAATCTCATATTATTATTGAATGGGGTCCCAAAACCTGTTTTGACCTTAGCTATATATTAAGACTGTTTTTTTGTTGAAATATCACTATAAAAGTTCACTAGATTTGATTCAAATTTTATCTAAAATAAAAGCATTAATTTTTAATGGATTCACATCGTTTTCATATCATTATAAAATATTGTTTTATAATTTTCTAAGATATTAATTTAAATTTAACTGTATATCACAAATTTCATTTAATTTTCACTGCTTTTGCGCACTTTTTTTTTTGTATTTTAAATCCTAACAAAATTTAAAATTTAAATCTTATTTTGTAAAAAAATAGCAAAGCACAAAATTATACGAAAAACAATCTTTAGTGAATATACAAATTTTTATCTAAATTAGAAGTTTTCTTTATGAGTATTTTCTATTTATTTTCAACAAAATGTGTTACCAAAGATAATAAAATCTAAAATTTGGTATGTTTTTTCTCTTTATCACAATAAAAATATGAAATTAAATTAACTAATAAAAAAATATTATAATCTAATATTATAGGAGGAACCGGTCGTTTAGCACAGCTGAGACATAGTCTAGTGCACAAGTCCAGCGTTCGACATACAGACGGATCTCAGCGTCTAACAGCTATTTGTAGGAAAGCCATGTCGATCAATCCCACGTTTGGGTAAGAGCCTAATTTTATTAATCTTGTTAGAAGTAGGCTCTGACTAGGAGCTCAGTAGATTCAATGAACTATTGCTCATTAAAAAAGAGCCTAATTCTTGACTGCACGTAACCTCAGCCATCCAACCTACTTGAAGCAATTCCAGGGGGGGGTCTTTTGGTTGGTAGATTGCATCCTTTTCCCGTACGTACGCAGCCGGTAGTCCGACAGAGGAGCTTATTGTAGTTAGGATAATAGTCTTTTCTATTCGGTTTTTTCTTTTTTTCAATTTTTTTTAGTATAGTTTCTAATGACGTTATCTTACAATAAAATTCCGTGATACAAAAAATAATCTAATATTATGCAGATTAAAATGTGTTAATAATAATTTTTTTTATAGGAAGAATAGTGTTAAAAAGTCCAATTATTTGATTTTTTTTGTGTACCAATAATAACCAAGTTATTTTTCATCAACAAAAACTGTTAATTTTTCCATTTAGATCTTCATTAGCCAGTTTAACACTAAATAAGGTTATTCTTTTAACCCTTTCAAGGCACGTCTTATTACCTCCCTCCCCTATTGTGTACATTTAAAACTTTAACAGGATGAATTTATTGATTTTTCCCATACATAAAATATATTTTCGATATAGTATTAGGACTGGGAAAAAAATGAATTTTTTTTTTGTATCATTGGTCCTGAAAGGGGCAAACTATAAATTGATATACACAAAAATAAAAGTTTATTTTATGTAACTGAATCCTATTCTAACCAAAATTTGTATAAATTGATTTAATATACTTATTTAATTGGTTTTTAATTATACTAGTTGATAAACGAAAAAGCTTTTTCATACAATAAAAATAAATTTTTACCTATTTAAAAGTTTGAAAGATAAGTAGATGGATAAATTAATACAATTTTTTTTAAGTTTAATCAATATAATATGGAAGGGGTCGCCTACTAAGTCTCATAATCTTTTATTTTATAATAAAACCGAATATCCAAAACAAATAAATTATAGTACGTAATTAAGAAAAGTGCCTATATTTTTTTCAAAAAGGCTCGATTAATCTTACACTATAATTCAGGGGTGGTCATATTAAAATAATCTAGAGTTAGTACTTCTGGGTAATACGGTTCAATCAGTAATAGATATCGAAAATAGTAAAATTAGACCAAAAAGCATTCGATACCATGTTTTCTCAGATACTCTAGCAATGGCTACCAGAGTTGCCCCGATTTCTTGAGTTTTAGTTATCAGGTTTTTTGGTGTTTAGGCTATTAATACTGAAAGATTTTATATGCTTCTGGTTATATTTTCAACAGATAGGGGCTTGTTGTAAAACTTTGTGTTTTAAACAACCTGTTGAAAACAATATCGCTTTTTTTTATAATGAGGAGTAGGGCATAATTCCTCTCCATCTTATTCCTGCACTTGGCAATTGAAATTATTAGAAATAGGGGGGGGGGGTGGTTTCTGGTGGCTATTTTTATTGCAATAGTGTTCAATTGATTGTAATTTTCTTTTATCCTTGGGAGAAATAATTATAAACTTAAGTGTTCCATTTTTTATTGTAGTTCTTTCATAATAGATGCGATGTACATCGCTAGAGCGTTAGAATAAAAATAATGCTTTAGGCTAGCAGAATTTTTTCGTGAGCCTTTGTATACCCAGTTTTCTAGTTCCTCTTCATTACTTAAGCCTTGATACTATCGAATATATGTTTATTTATGGACAGAAGAATGATTTTACTCCCTTATTGTCTAGCTTTCAATAAATACTTTATTCATTGCGAGTTTTCCATAGCTCTCAAATATGAAACTAGTTTAAAATTGCAGATTTATAAGATATAATGGTTTTTAAAATGATATGTATTGTTTTAAAAAAATTCTCCAGATAGTTTACCACATTATTGGCTTGAAATACTTTTGATTTATTGTTGCTTATGTGCCAATCTACAAATTTCTGTTGGGTAATATGGTACTTGAATCTACACTTGACTGCTCTTTGGTTGGGAAAGATAATTTTAACTGCTATATCGGACAAACTTTTGGTATTTGGTTTAGCCCCGCTGATTCTCCACGCTATAAGACAACAGTTCTTTTTGTTGAATTGCCGAAGCTTTCCAGTTTTCTGGTCTGAAACCAATTTATTCGGTTTCAATAGTAAAATCTGGGACACTAATTATAGAATTAGATCTGAATAATATATTTTTGTCCTCCATAGTGATGTCTCCAGCTTCGATATTAGGTGTTCTTTTAGGAACTTCTAGATTATTTTGTAGATAATATTCCAAGGGAGGCAGCAGTACAATTTCTCACAGTCCAAAAAATTGAAGGTTAAACCGCTCTGCACTATCTATTTTTTTTCGGTTAACCACCTTTAATAATTCTATACCTTTTTTTCGCTTTTTATGAGAAAGAGTTTACATCGTGTCTGCCGTAGAGTTTCAATATCACTTAAAATACCTTGTCAGACAATGATAATTGTGTTTGTTTGATCAGTCTGAATTTAAAATCGGCCATATTAATTACGAACGGTATATAAGCTTCTTGAGGGCACGAGTTCGTCGCCAGGCAGCGTTTCAAGATTTTATCGGAAATATCTAGTGATTTGAAAGAGGTGATTTCACTAAAATTTTTCATGTACGAGAGTATTGTTTTATTTTCCAAGTAAACAAGGTCCGAAAGATCCAAAACTTTTGGGAGGCAAGGGCGTATAAAATCCTCAATAACCCTTTTGCAAATATATATATATTGACGTTTCTGAGAGACTCCACCAAACTAAATAGGATTGTGTACCTGAAATACTTACCCAAACGGTGTCTCTTAAATCCGTGAATATTTCTTTTTCTGATTTTTCGGAAAGTAAAGATGATCCGTTCCATAATTACAGTTTATAAATCCAGAAAGACAGGTTCTGGATAACCTTTTTGGTCAGAATGACCGTAAATGTCTATAAATTCGACTTAGCTAAAAGCTGTTTTCAGTTCCAGCAAGTGGCAGAGCATGCGAGGCACAGGGAGCAGTGCTGTTTAAATCGCTTGAATTTTTTTTTTGAAACCATTCAAGCCTTTCAAGGATGTTTTTCTAGCTCTCAATATTTTTAAAAAATTCCGTCCGGAGATCCCAGACCTTGGATTAATGGACCTTGAGGCTCATATCGCTAAATTTTATTATAGTTGCCGGGTAAGTTATCAATCGAGATGAAGTGTTTACATACTTTTACATCTTGATCTTTTATATTAATTAAACCAAATTGGAATTTATTAAAACTGAGTTTGATTGGCATACTTTTCTCGATTCTCCTATGATAAGAAGGTTGTTTAAATATGCTGAGATTGTATACTACGTGTCCTTGACCATTTCGATATCGTTATATTCATTTTGGTGTGATTATGAAGGATGAGAAAAATTCTGAATGAGAGCATTCTAAATTTTTAAATACACCCGTTCCAGTAAAATCGGAGGTACTTTTTGAATAATAATGTCGGATGAGGATGAGTATGCGCATGAACACATCCTCTAGGTCAAAAAAGATCATAAAATATCTTCTAAGGATCATACGACAAATTGAGCTCATGGATTCCATCCTGAAATTCCTCATTTCAACGTTTTTTATCAGTTTATTTAGGTTTAGGACCGGTCCAAATCCCCCAGTGTTATTTGAATTACGAAAAGATTGCTGTTGGATTCGTGATACTGTTTTTGACCTCCTAGATATCTTCCTTCGAAAGAAGAGACCGGATTTCTTATTCCAGGACAACATGAGCTACAGAGACTATCTTCCTCTTGTGTCGCCGCGGAAGATGTGCCAGGGGCTGATGTTTCGTAAGTAATGGTTTACTGAGCGGCTTCTCTATCGAACCTTTCAGGATTTTTATTAAATCAGGGCTGCTTGAATAGCCTTAGATCATTCAAGCGACCCTGATATACAGATATAATTTTTCTTTTCTCCTCCACAAAATTTGAGCTATTTTCAGTTTTGCTTAATTGGATACGGAATTCCTTTTCAATTATTTTGTGAGCTCAATTGCTGTTAATTAGCTTGGTGAAAGCTGAAAGAAATATCGATTGAAGGTAGTCTACAGGGGTACCATCTTAAAGATTTACTGAGATTCCCTTCTTTGACCTTTTCCTCGTTCCTGGTAAAAAATTCCTTACGGAATGGCTGTTGACCGAGGATATTTTGACTACAGATTCTGCGGTTTTCGTGTGAGCGGGTTTGCTGCTTCTAATGTTCTTTTTTTTGTACTGCTAGCGTTAGTGAAAGAGCTTTAAGATTCGGGATCACTTCTCTAGATTCTTGTTGGAAATCAGGGCGTCAAATTTCTCCTGTTACATGAGCAGCTTTTTTTACACCTCTACTAGCTGGGATGGTTTTTAAGGATACTCCATTCCACTTTTTGAATTAACCGGTATGTTTTCCGTGATTTTTGTAGAAATTTAGGATAGTAGCACCAACATGGTGTTGGTGAACTAAATTTATGGGTCTGCAGGAGATATTAATAGGTTTTATCGGATTATCCAGTACGGATAATTCTCTATCAGAATGATTGCTTGAACAAGGGATGCTTGGATTCTGCGCAATATGTAATCCTTTTTCTTCACAGCGTCTGAAGCTGTTTCACTCAGCAGAGTTGGCTGGCAGTTTATAATATTACTTTTAGGATAAGAGTATTCCATCTCCTTCCATTCTTCTTTGGTTATTGAAGTAAGGAAGAATTATCCATAATTTAAAAGAAAGGTTCTACAAGCTCTGAAGAGATTTTTAAATCTATAATCGGCATTTTTATGGATGTGTAAAGGGTCTCCAGGCTTTTTGTTTCATTTATTTTCACGGATGAGATCTTAGAACATATTGGTCAGTTTGCTGAACTGGTTTCTAATCATTGATACTTGATTTTTCAGCTTCTTGTTCCATTTTTTTTTTAAAAAAATAAGATTTGACATATAAATAATCCCTTTTTATATTTAAAATCTTTATAGTTGTTAGAGTATCGTTAAAAAATAAAAGATGATAAGGGTAACATAATAATGTACTTTTAACAGTATATATTTTCGTATAGAAAATAGATAAATTATGCCAAAGATTTTTTCCCACAGGTTTTTATAATTGAGAATAGTTTACTTTTTCTTATTCGTGATTTTACTATTTATTTATTTACCATTTTATTGTTTATAAGATTTAACTTGATTATTGCACTGCAAGTTAAAAATACAAGCAAATTTTAAAATATACTTAACGATCTCAGAGCTGAGTTTATAGTTCATTTGATCGACAATGCACTAATTGGTAAAATTACAGCACTGTTATGAACTACAAATATCAACATAGGAAATATAATCGATAAATCATGTTAACCTAAGTTTAAAAAAAGTTATGGAGCTCTGCAAAAGCATAAATCACTTTAATAAAGTTATATGGAAAAATGTATAAAAGGGTGAAATAGTATGGATTGATTAAAATATAGTTTTTTTGGAGTAGCTGATTCCTAAATAAAATAACTTGCACCTAATTGGTCATCATCATCCAACTTAAAAGCTGCTAAGAGTAAAATCTCTTGCAACAATATAATTTTTTTTTTAGTTACTTATCTTAATCACGAACTAAAATTTCATTGGTTTTTGAAGTTCGATTGTATTAATTAGTAAAAGATACTAGAGAAATTATCGTAATAAAGTGCGTTTAACGAATTAAATGTACGAAATAAGTAATATTTTCGAGTTATTTTGAATTTATTGGTCTATTACATTCTTTTATCAACTTAATTCGTTACTAGAGATTAATTAAACAAATTC
>LSSL01002229.1:0-19241 GCA_001953115.1 Smittium mucronatum
ACAGCGATTCGGAGGACAGCGATTCAAGAGGAGGACCATCTCGAAACAGGAGGAACCGATCGTTTAGCACAGCTGAGACATAGTCTAGTACACAAGTCCAGCGTTCGACAGTCAGACGGATCTCAGCGTCTAACAGCTATTTGTAGGAAAGCCATGTCGATCAAACCCACGTTTGGGTAGGAGCCTAATTTTATTAATCCTGTTAGAAGTAGGCTCTGACTAGGAGCTCAATAGCTTTAATGAACTGTTGTTCATTGACAAAGAGCTTAATTCATGACTGCGCGTAACCTCAGTCATCCAGCCTACTTGAAGCAATGCCAGGGGGGGTCTTTCGGTTGGTAGATTGAACCCTTTTCCCGTAGGTACGCAGCCGGTAGTCCGGCAGAGGAGCTTATTGTAGTTAGGATAATAGTCTTTTCTATACATCTTTTTCTTTTTTTCAAATTTTTTTAGTATAGTTTTTAATGACGTTATCTTACAATAAAATTCCGTGATACAAAAAAAAAATTATAGATTTTTTTTTCTCGAGTTCAAAGGTTGTTAAGGACTGATATGAAATTTTTTATTTTATATATATTTTTTTAATTCAGTTAGTCTGCTAAAAAAAATCGATTGTATCAAATTCCATATCAAAAAATTAACTATTTGATCAAATGTCTTAAGAAGCTCTGCTATTTAGAGAATACTTATTTATTCGAATCGAACCCATCCAAGTTTATTTTTTACAGAAAATAGGATCATATGCTCTTACACGGTAATTTTCATCATTCCTCTTAATACTTATGTCTAACTTACCATTCAATTTTTTAACCAATTTTTTCACTATTGGAAATGCAGATTTTGCCGATCTACTCAGAGATCAATGTTTAAAATTTTTTATAGCGCTCAAAATTATGCATTTCGTTGATATTTTTTACCTTTAAAATAATATTGTATTTCTGAAATTTTTGTCATAATATTATATCATTTTCATAATCTAAATAATAAATATACAGAGACAATATTAACAAGATTGGGTATTATTCTAAAGCTTTTAATAGTTAATGATGAACCAAAACGCAATTTCAAAAGAATGTACCTGAAATCACGGGCATTCGTAAATCAAAAAAGCAGAGAATTATTTAACCCCAAAAAATGAAAAAAAATGAAAAGCCAAGGTGCGGATAATAATGGGAATTTGATTTCAAATTTTTAGAATCCAAATATGTTTTTTATGATAATCTGTTTATAATTAATAAGTCTGGTATTAATCTATTAACCAGGTAAAATAGATATTAAAAAATAGCGTTTTGGTTTAAAAATATCTAAGATTTTCGGAATCACTAAAATCATTAATATGTTTTTCATTACTTTGAAACATAGCATTCAAATGTAGCAGATATTTATTCCAATTTTAAGAATTCGATGTATTCGGGGACTTAACTAATTTAATATAAAAATAAATAGATTTTGAGATTCTAATGATAAAAAAAAAGATATTTCTAAAAAAATTTCATATCAGAGATTTTTTTTTGTCATTTCTTATTTGGGAAAAGTAGAATAAGCTAGCCTTTTTATTATTTTCTAAAACCATTTTAGATTGATTATCTGGTGGATGCATCACTAAATTCCTCAGTAAAGATTAAGATTTCTCGAGATACCAAAAAATATTTTAGTTAAATAAGACATTTGATTTTATAGATATAATATTTATTGGCATTTCTATTAATAGAAAATAACGGGATTTTTCGGTTTGTTAGCTATGAAAAATTTGGCTTTGTATATCAAAGTTTTGTATAAACACTGCTAAATGGGAATTTTTTTTATAATTTCGAAGATATAACATAGTGAAAACTTACTAAATTATAAGAACTATTTTCGCAGCTGTTCTATAAAACTCATTCATGTTGATAGATAATCAATAATGTCTAAGGTACTACAATTGGCAGAAATACAGCATTCAAATCTTTTAAAGGATGAGTATCGAGGAACAAGCCAAGGATAATAATCGTGTTTTGATAATAAATATGGTGCCATCCTGGATGCCAACTCGCTTGTCATTTTTATATCGATGATTTTGTCTTTTTTTAAGGAATATAAGTACATATTTAAATTTCTAGTATATATGTTTATAAATAGCCCAGATTCTTCAACATTTTTCTTAAGATATGATTCGAAATATTCCTTAGGAAAGCTTCCTTCGAAGTCTTTAATAAAACATAAGTTTAATAGAACTATTGCACAAGGCCTGATAGAGAATATCGCAAGTTTGTCACAGAATGTCGCATTTATATTCCTAAAATTCCTTCTGGAAAAATAAACTAATAGAATTGCTGAAGCAATAACTTTTCTTTTAGCATGTCTGATTCTACCCGGATGAATCAACTGCTTTTTACTTCTATAAATCTCTGACATGAATAGCTGTATAGTCAACCCTTCTAGAATCTGTGACAAACCGTATATATACATCCTTGACTCCGATTTTTTAACAGATATAGCGTTGGTAAGATAGCCCCCAAAAAAGTTGATGTTATCAAGGTGATCTCCTGGGAACGAGTTTCTAATCACCGAACGGAGACCATCTATTTCCTTTTGAAGGTATATGAATTTGAGGTTGATTTTTCTCTGATCTTGAATTTTATTTGTCCATCTGTTATTAATTAGTTGAGATATTTCTCCACTTAAGACTATGCCCATAATTAAATATCGGGCACCATCAAAAGAGGAACTCTCATCTTTCGAGGAGTTTGCTAAATCATTCAGGCTCTTTATATCATAGTCTTCCTCAGTGATATTGCCACAATATCTGTACGCAAAGTCTCTAGATGGAAGATTTACATAAATATCCCGAGTAGATAAAAAAAATCCATATGAATTATCTGAATACAATGCACAAATTACGCAGTAGTAAGACCACCAAACTCTCCTTTTAAATTCCAACTCAAGACCATTATGAGGAACTTTTACTTTATTTTTTATATCAAGAAGGAATAATCTTGATTTCATGGAGGCTCTATTAAAATCCCAATTTAAAGCTTATTAGTGATTCAAAAAAGATATAAATAAATGCTAACTTACAACTTTGACCTCCCTAAAACATTAAATATCATATTAAATTAAAAGATAAATTTAAACTGAGAATAGAAAAATAAACAAGAATCTCTTACAAATAAAATATGAAACTTCAGATAAACAACCAGTTCTCAAAAAGTAAACAAAAATAAATAAAGTGGACCAAAGGGTATAAACATCAGAAATAGGGTAGTCTTGATTACAAAGTTGAACAGCTGCTTGTGCATAATGATTATCCGAATTTTGAATTTTCTTTTCTGATACATCTGATAAATGATTGTAACCAGCGGCGAGAATAGAATAGATGAAATATTTGGGGAGTAATCCTCTCTTTAATTTGAATAGAAAATCTGGCAGATTCATAGGAATCATAGAAACAGGGTGAGAGTGAAGGATCATCAGAATTAAAGCCTTGAAACCGTTATAATTTGGAATATAAAGATTGAAATTTTCATCTAACCAAAAAAAATTTAAACATTTATTTTTGTATAAGGACTAAAAATAAAAAATCTACCTTTGAGTGGCATATTTAATGATTGTTTGGCGTATCAGCTAATAAAAAAAATAACTAGGATAGTTTTTTAAAAGAGAAAGAATGAAAGAATAAGATGAGTAGATTTACTAGTGAATAAATGAATGTTTATAATAAAATAATTTTACCATAATTTAAACCTTTCAGGAGACAGATTTTATTTAAAAACAAATTGATTTTGGCTAAGATGATTCACCTTTTGATCATATCTAATTGGTGTGTAATGTAGTATTCCTCCAATAATTTGTAAAAAATACATTATGAGATGAAGCTTTTACTCTCCCAAAAACCCAAACTACTCGGTTAACATGGACGCATTTTGGTCAGTAGGTTTTTTTGTTTTATCAAATTATTAATTTTGTTGTACAGTCATTATTTTTCTAAAATAGTTGCTTTATAACTCAATATTACTATGTAAATAGTGGATCTTTTTTGACTCGCAATTTTTCTACCTCACACCATTTTTATTATTGCGGAATTTTATTGTAATATAACTAACCCCAAACGCGTGTTTTTTTTACTGAAAATTTTCACAAGTATGTAGATCTTGATTTATTTATCACCAATATCTTTAATTGGTTGTTGTAATCAATTTTTACAGAAAGAATTTTGCATAGTAATTTATAATTCTGAATAATCATTCGTTTGTTTTCGTTCTTTCTAAAGGCGTATATATATACTTACCCAATTTTTGACTTCGGAAGTTTGTAAGCTCCTTTGTACTTGTCATTTTTTTATGTCTGCCCCGGAAAGAAATCAGCACAAATGAGATTTATAATTAATAATATGATCTCTTTCATGTTCCTAAGCTTTTGATAAAATGTATCGAAATAAATGTATGAATATTTTTTTAGCTCACTTCAGTGAGCATAATTTAAAAAAAAATTAATTAGATAACCATTAAAAAAGTTTATGAGGTCTTTTGCTTTATATTCCAGTCAAACAAAATCCAAAATAACATAAAAAATCATGTTTTTATATTTATGAAATATACTTCTATTTTAAGCTACTTCGCTATCGCAACTATTTGATGAATGGCTTTAAAATATTTGATTTATTGTTTAAATCCGGTTGAATTTAATATATCAATGATGATAATTTTTTTACCTAATAGCCATTCTAGAAATCTATTTGCTCGTTGTTTTATGGCTTTAAATTATTGATTCGGATCTCGGACTATAAAAATTCAATCTCCTGGAAATAACACTTCATAAAAGACATTATTTACATGTATGGGAGATTCTCTTTGAGAGCAGACACTTTCCTATGAAATTTTTATTGTTAACTTAATTTGGAATTATTCTTACATTCATTGTATAAATTTATTGGTTAATCTGGGATTGGAATTGCAAAAAGAAATCTCTTATCGGAAAAATGTGATAATTTTATAAGAGTAATGTTTTTTTGCATTTTTATAGGTTTGGTGACGATTAATTTCTATTATAAACAATGCATTACTAAGTAAAAGAAAGTCTGATCTTGAAAACAGTCTCCCATATATTAGAAAATCTATTATTAATTAGAGTTAATTAGTCGGGTAAAAAGCTGTAATACAACAAACATATCAATCAAAGAGCCTCTAAAATATTATCAAACCTAAATTTATAAAAAAAAATATGCAGACTTGAGTGATTTTTTTGAAATCTGAAATTTTAAACAAAATAGTGAAATTGTTGGTTTTTCGATGAAACTTTATTTATTGAATGGGAGCTTCAGTAATACGAAATTTAGAAATACTAAAAAAAGTTGACTTCATTAAAAAATCTCGTTTTTATGAGATGAGGGAGCTTTATTTACGGTATCAATAAGGCATACTTTTTTTTATTATTCATACGTTTTTTTAATAGTCAATTACAACAAGATTTCGATCAAGTCCTCATTCTGAGCTTGGTTTCAAGTGCTGACTTAAGAATTATCCAATAAAAGTACAAGTGGTTTGATTGATGTTTTTTATTCACTGTTTTCAAAAATGCCCCATTTTTGTATTAAGGAAACTTAATTTAAAATAGAAGGATGGAATTTTTTCATCACTGAAATCTTGATAACCAACCCGAAATCTGATACTCATCACTAAAATTTTTTATTCACTACATTTTTCATTACTAAAGTCTGAGCTTCATCACAAAAAAATTTTGATTTATTTATTGGACAAATTTTGTAAATTTGATGCAAATCTTTCCTTTATAGGAAATTCGATAAATTGTCCTTTATTATTCGATAAACATATGGATATGATTTCTGATATTAATTGAGGCGATGAATCCCACCGCAAAAAATTTTAAAGAAAAATCATAATTCCAACCTAAAAGAACCTCAAATAATTCATATTAAAACTTCCAAAAAAGAATTATAGTCCCCAGTCATTTTAAACAGATTAAATTGGGTTCATATTATCTGTATCTAAATATTTAATAAAATCGAATAATATATGTACCAAACTGCTTGAAAAATATCATATTAGTCCCACTTTCAACAGTATATAATATTTTGTGACATTATTATAATATCTTCACATTTAATACCTAAAAAACAATATACTTTTTATTATTTTTAAAACTCTTCGTTCAATTTATATTCACCGGAAATTTGGAAAAAAGATATTTTAATAGTACCTGGGATTTATTTCTAGTTTTTAAAGAATATTTTAAATAAGTTTTCCCAGATTTTTTTCGATTAAGTTATTTTAGTTCTGGAGGCTGATAAATACTATTAATGTCTAATATATTTCAATTTATCACAACATATAGAAAATTGGTGGTATATTTTAGACATGTAAAAAAAATGATGTAGGAAATTTGAAAAATAGTTGAAAGTCTTTTAGAAAACTAACTCAACTATTAATAAAATAAGATTCGACAATTTTCTCAAATTTTTTATTGTAAATACCAATCTTAGAATTTTTGAAAATGGGATAAGTAAAAATATCTTATTTTAGTTTTTTTGCTCTATAAATAGATATTAAGTCATAGAAAGTATGGCCAAAAGCTATTAGTATCAATTATTTTCATAGTAAGAATTGGGATGTTGAAATTTGTCTTGGCGCTTTTTCATACATTTATTTATTTATTTTTCAATGCTTTTAAAACAAATTTAAACTGTATGAATGTTGGAAATATGTTTCCTCTATTAATATCAAAAATCATATCCATATATTTATCGAATAATAAAGGAAAATTTATCGAATTTCCTATAAAGGAAAGATTTGCATCAAATTTACAAAATTTGTCCAATAAATAAATCAAAAAAAATTTAGTGATGAAGCTCAGACTAAGGTAATGAAAAATGTAGTGAATAACAATTTTTAGCTATGGGTATAAGATTTCGGGTAGTTTTACTTTTTTATCTAAAATAAATATATCGGCATATGATTTACATTTATTCACCGAAATTGTTTTTTATTTTCGTCTATTTCGGTTCATTTAACAAGAAATCACCTGAGTATTACAATGGCCATTTTCTTTTTATTGGTTAATATTTCTGTATTTTAGAGCACAAGAGTTATTTTTGAGATAAATTGGATTCGAATATATTTTGAGCCCAAATAATCATGATTGAAAGCTCTAGTAATCGAATTTAAATTGAAACAGGGAGATGATGTTAGATTTGAGATTAATCATATGGCAGATTCTATTGCATAACAGACGCTTTTTTCCGCAAATCCTATAAGGATAATTTAATTTAAATACACAATTGGCTAAATAACTGTGTATATTTTTGAAAATTGTGATAAATTTTTCAACTTAAGGATACCCACAAATGATATTTGTTACATCTAGTATTTTAAACGAATAAAAGCCATGAATTACAAATCGAGATTTTTATTTAAAAAGAAATAGGAAACTTTTAAAAGTAAAACGTCTGGTGTGCTTAAGAATCTGCAATATATTGGTTAAGTCAAAAAATAAAATCTTCTAAGAGAGTCAACAATTTTAATCAATTTAGATTGTACTCTAATGTTTTACCATAATCTAAGTCGCATATAATTAATCGAATGGAATCAATGAAAACTTAAAGTTTCAGCCCAAAGATCTAAAAATATGGGAGATTTTTTCCAGATCCAGACCAATTTTTATTAATATAAACAATGTCTACAATAATATTTAATCTTTACCAAGCCAATAAATAAAACATTAAACCTAATGAAATTTAACAGTATCCAATAGATTGTCTGTTTTGTATTACAGATTCAGATTACTTAACAGCCTTATATTTTAATTGTACACCAATTTCCAAATTAAGAAAGAATAAATTTCCATATGGGATATTTCTTTCAAGACCAAACTATTTTATACTATGTAAACCATTGACCAAAACAAAATTTAACCTCATACAAGTCAGTATAAAAAAATATATAAGCTTTTTCTAATAAATTTTCCACATTTTGCAAATAGATAGTTTCTTTTTGTAATATTAATATTAGATTAATCAAAAAAAAAAGTATTTTTTCTTATCACTATATTTCTAAATTAGGAAAGTAGTAAAAAATTAACAGTTAAGTGACTGCTGTCGTAGAGAATCTTCCATATGAAAGTATCCACTCTCAAAGAGAGTCTCTCTTTCCTGGGGGGGGGGGGTCTTTCGGTTGGTAAATTGACTCTTTTCCCGTAGGTCGCAGCCGGTAGGCCAGCAGAGGAGCTTATATCATTTAAGATAATAGTCTTTTCTATTTCATTTTCTTTTTTTCATGTTTTTTTAGTATATTTTTTAATGAAGTTATCTTACAATAAAATTCCGTGATAAAAAAAAAATCAAAGAGAATCTCCCATATATTAATGCTAATTTTTGAACCACCATTAAAAATTATGTTTTGAGCTTTTTATTTTGAAATACGGACTAACTGAACGCCGGCAAAACCCTTTCAGGGCCGATGGCAAAAAAAAAGGCTTTTATTATATGCTCAATGTTATCATAGATTAAGAACTACTACATATTATTGGATAGATCAAGAAGTTAGGACAATTTAAATGGTCAATTCAAACAAATAGGAGTTAGGCTTAAATTTTGGTCCGGAAAGGGTTAAGACCGACCTTTTGTAAATCAAGAATTACAAATTTAAATTTATTGTAATCGCTAATCTTCACATTTCATTTTCACTACAAATTTCTCAACAAATAGTTTCGATTTAGAGTATAACATTGGTAGAATTTCCGGAAACACTAATTATAAAACTATTTTGCACAAAAAAGGTTACGATTGGACTAAGTGGCACATGTAAGCGATGGAAAAATCTGAAATTTGAAGATGAGTGTTTTGCAAATTATTTAATTTTTTTTTTAGCCGGATTTAATTTGAAAGGATAAGCGTTGTTGAATTAAATGCCTCATATAAGATTTTTTTTTTTGTATCACGGAATTTTATTGTAAGATAACGTCATTAAAAACTATACTAAAAAAATTTGAAAAAAAGAAAAAGACGTATAGAAAAGACTATTATCCTAACTACAATAAGCTCCTCTGCCGGACTACCGGCTGCGTACCTACGGGAAAAGGGTTCAATCTACCAACCGAAAGACCCCCCCTAGCATTGCTTCAAGTAGGCTCGATGACTGAGGTTACGCGCAGTCATGAATTAAGCTCTTTGTCAATGAACAACAGTTCATTGAATCTACTGAGCTCCTAGTCAGAGCCTACTTCTAACAGGATTAATAAAATTAGGCTCCTACCCAAACGTGGGTTTGATCGACATGGCTTTCCTACAAATAGCTGTTAGACGCTGAGATCCGTCTGACTGTCGAACGCTGGACTTGTGCACTAGACTATGTCTCAGCTGTGCTAAACGATCGGTTCCTCCTGTTTCGAGATGGTCCTCCTCTTGAATCGCTGTCCTCCGAATCGCTGTGCGCTATCTCCACTACTCCCAACCAAGAATAGTGCAACGCTGTGCGTTGTCTCCACTACTCCCAACAAAGAATAGTACAACGCTGCGTGAAATTTTAGTCTAGTGTACTTCGAAAAGTACACTATTAAGCCCCTAAACCACGGCAAGGTATTTCAATCTTGCCTCATATAAGATAAGATTTTATAACACGATAAATGGAAAATAATAACCCTTTTCGGACCAAAAAAGCTGCTGAATTTCTATTAATTCAATTTTTAATATTTTATTCGCCGAAAATAAAACCAAACCAACTATAGAGGCTGTTTTTTTATAAACTGAAAATATTATCCCAAAAATATCGATAGTTTTTTGTTCCGCTATCCCCACTTGGGCTAAAAAATTTTTTTTACAGAAACTACCAAGATTTAAAAATCTATGGATTAAATAAAATTGTGCCAATCCTGCATCAATCATAATTTAGTTTTTTATTTCGCATGTATATATGTTCTAGAACATTAGAGCAAAGTTAGATATTCGGATATTGATATATTATCGATTTTAATACAAATTAAGGCTCAGTCCTATTTCAAAACCTAGAATCAACTGAAGATTACCGTTATTAGGAATTTTATCACATATGATACTGTAGTGATACAAGTTTTTAATTAAAAAATACACAGGCCTACTATTTAAAAACACAACCCATTCTTTTAACATGTGCAGGTAAATCGCTAAACATGTTTTTTTTAAAAAAAATAAGCGGTTTACCCAAAATAAAACTGCTTATTATAGATATATCATTCATTATTTAATAGTCTCAATTAAAAAAATTTCAACCTATCGATTAACAGCTACATTTTATTAGTAACTCGCGAATTATTTATAAAGCCTTTGTGCCAAATAATTTCTCTGGAACTAATTAATAGAATGGTTTCAGCGATGTAATCTTTTTGGAAAATATATAGTATTAATTTCATTTTTGCAAGTATTTGCTATTAAATTAGCCATTTTGTTGACCTCTTTCCTGACCCAAATTATTGACTCATTCCAATTTGTATATAAATAGTATCAATTGGTCTAGCTTCTCAATGTATTGATAAAGCCAGCTTTGTTAATCAATTGTTAAAATTGAACAAAAAATGAAGGCCAATTTTTCGCCACCAGCCTTAAAAGAGTTAAAAACATAATTATGATTTATTTGGAAGTACATTAAGCCAACCAAATAATAATATCTTCGGGAGTTTAAATCGTATACAGAAAAATTGGTCTCATATTCTATCGACAGTGACATTAAGGCTCATCGAAAGTTATTAATAATGGAATTTCTGGAAGCCCATAATCCACCAATTGTTTTTACCTTATTTTTTTATTTATTTAAGCAGACATCTTTTTAGCGGTTGTACGACATTTCACCCAAAGACAAATGGCCCAAAGACGCTTGATCCAATTAATTTGGCCAAATGGAAAATTGATCAAATGGACATTTCATCCAAAAACATTTGGCCAATTCCACCTATAGTAAAAATTTGTGTTTATACGAATTCTTCATTAAATCTAGCACTTATGTATTCAGAATCCGATAATTTGTGTTAGAAACTCAACTATTTGTTGTCTTCTATCATAATGTTTAAATAAATAAACGTATTCGTTCTATTAGAGTGTTTTTAGCAGCTTTTCAAGATCTTATATGGATTTTCTTTCTTAAAAAGTCATGATAGTATTTACAAGTCATATTGTTAAAGATTTTATTATGTTTTGAAAAGATCGTTTTGAAAAGATCGTTTTGATCGCGAAGTGAGTTATAGAAAAGAAAAAAAAAATTCACCAATTTTCATTGCGTGATGTCTTCATTTGATAAAATGTTCATTGAGCGATATTTCCATTTGGTGAATTGTCCATTGGGTCAAAGTGCATTTGATGAAATGGGATTTGGGTCAAAAAATTGAGTCAAATGTCGCGGCACCCTTTTTAGCTTTTTAGGGATCTGGGGAGCAGAATTGGCATTAAATTTCTAGGTAAAATGAAATTTAAACATTCACATGAGATATGTTTTAGTTTATAATGGGTCAAATTAAAAATAATGACTCAGCGTACTTTTTGGGTCTTTAGGAAACTAGAGATTTTCGTTTTAATTCATTTGATTTGTTCGGATAAAATTCTTATTGTAATTTTTTTACGTGATCGGGTATTTATACAAATTAAATTGGTGTTATTAAGATGATTACTATTCCATTAAGAAATTGAAAGTTATTAAGAAGTCACCTTAAGATTTTCTGGCATTATAAATTTGTAAACCCTATAAATTAGGAAAGTTAAGGGTCCCTTAATTTAAAAACCGGAATTAGCTAATATATCTTATATAATATAAAATCATAGCTGAAAAAATCTTTAGGGATGCTATTAAGATATATAAGTGTGTTTACATTTTAATTGGTGCATTTTATCATTAAAGGTATAAAATTACTATAAAACCCCTAATATTCAATTAATGCATTAACTCCCAAAGCATTTTTCGAGTTTTGATTTGCTGAATTTTGAAAAAAATCATATGGAGATTGAATCAATATAACATAAATTGATCTCAATTGGGAACCATTTCGTAAAAACAGTGACTATAAATGGCGGTGCCAAACAGAATGTTGACTGTAAAAAGTTATAGAAATTTATCAAAGACACGCGGTAAACATTCTTACCTTATTACCAGCACCCTTAGAAACTCAGCCATCACCTAGAGTCCAACTGCTAACGAATAAAAACATTATTTTACTGATTTCTGTATCTAGTTAAGATGATAAAACTTCTAAAGCTCTTTCGCGTTCAGTAGAAGAAATTTCGACACCATTTAATGGACAATAATGGTTTCAGACTGAACTTGCCATTATGAAATGAATTTTTTAACAGGATAGTATGAAACAATAATCAAAGAAAATCCTTAAACTCATGGCAAATTGAAGGGAAAAAAGACCCTGCATACTCAAGAGTTAAATTAACCCTTTTTTGGGCTAATTTTTTCCTGGGGGGTATTTTTAGATCTCTCGTCACGGTGGGTCATTCAGTGAAATTTTTATGGCCAACACTTATGTCACTCTATTTCCACTTTAAAAGATAAAATTATATTGGTTAAATTGTTAAATTTAAAAATGGACTTATTGGCATTAAGCAAATTGGAGTACTTAGCACACACGGGAAAGAAAAAGTTAAATAAAAAAATTTTATAAATACATAATGGCGATCTGTAGCATAATTCTCTCAAAAAATATATCTCCTAATATGAATGATTTTTTTTCTAAATCACGTTCTGCAAAGATATTTTTTAATGAATTACTAATTATAGAAAATATTCTATATTATTTAAATGTTTGAGTACAATCATTAGATTATAAAAAAACTCTGATAATATTTTTGCAGTTTCATGAAAAAAAAAGTTCTATAGCATAACACAGTTTTCACTGGTGTAATAAAATGAGTCTAATCACTAAGCATATTCAGTGAAAAGTAATTTGGAATTTTTAATAAGCACTAAAAAAAATTATTTATTGGAAAAAGTATATTTATTTATCTGATCTTTTGACTCAAATTGTTAGTTGTAAATAATCTTATTTAATGAACTTAGCTTTATATTCGAAGAATAAACCAAATTAAACCGTTTTAAATTATACAAATAATCATATAGAATGATTTAAAATCATATACACTATATATTTTACGACTCATAATAGTTCTTGGGGAAATATTTTATATCCCGCCAATTGAGATATGCACAAAAAATCATAATAAAAGATTTATATATCAAGATATACAAATTATATTTGATCCAAAAAATGTTATATAATTTCTTTGCCGTGCAAGGGCTCAAATCGATCTTTTTTAATTTTCTGAAATTTTGGTATTTATTTTGAAGTAATCGGCTAAGATTATATTTTGATATAAAATAAAACATTCAATATTCGATTTCAACTAATTTATAATATAAATAACTCATTTAAGGTGAATGTTTTTTGAGGCTGACATTAATAAAGATTTTTTCGTCATATATGAGTACAATTTTTTTTTTAAAAGCTCATTTTACTTATAGTTTCTCACCAATCAATATAATTGTGATTAAGAGCCCAATAGTTCGATATCCTGCATTTATCGCGTATCCTATTATTCAAATATGTTTTATTTTTTTAATTTATTTGGTAAAACAAAATATACACTCTCCAAAATTTTGAGATTGATTGATGGTGCCATGACTATTTGCTACCACCATTTTGTCTACTTTTTGTGTCTATCATTTTACATGATTATGTTTGTATTGACAAATGAAATTTGTGTATTTCTTAAAATTATTCATCAAAAAATTTAAATCTTAATCCTTTCTATTTATTGGTAAAAAAGTATACTAAATGTCCAGAATGTAAATTGGTATTATACCAATAGTCCTGACATCTGATTGATGAATGTCAGTAGCTTCTTAAAAAAAAATTAAATACTAAAAATACTTTGCGCCTAAAATTGAGTTACGAGTTATTATAAACCCATTTAAAAATATTTCTTCATATTTGAAGCTTTATCCAAAATAATTTTATTATCCAATGTATTATTATTTATAAACCAACCAACAATTTTGGCTTATTAATTATTTTAATTTAATAATCACCTACAAAAATTTAGTTGGGGCTGATGACAATTACCCTAAAAAAAATTTGAAGTTTTAACTCCGTAAATTCACTCACTTTAGGAGCTAAATTTTAAAATTTCAATTTTTTTTATTGCATTACAGGATAAGATGGATAAGATAGCAAAAAACCCGATGCTTATTTGGAAATCGCTTAACTTTCTTGAAAAATCATATTAACTAAAAGATTACTAATTTTCCTATATTGTCGGAAGCGGATTCTCTATACCAGTTAGACTGGTATAAATCCTCGCTCCTAAACTGTTTTTGTGCAGCTAAAGGTGAGGCAACTTTGAGCACACTATTACTAGTGCACTCTTCGCCCTCCCTCAGCAGAGACCTTAGGGCAGGTATTGCTCCCTTACTCCGCCTATCTAAACTTCTCCCGCTGCTCCCTGTACTGATAACACTAAGTGTTTGTACAGCCCCCACAGTAGAAAAAATAGGCCAGAACCTTACCGGGGGGTTGGGGCTGGAACCTAACGAAGGTCCCAGTAAAGAAGATACAATATCTTCCATAACTGGTCCTCCTGCCAAGTTGACCGATGGGTCTGAGTCGCCACTCAACTCAAGGGCTTGAATAGAGATCGAAGCCGAGACCTCACTATCTCTATATTTCGCTACCTCTCGCCAAGCGTCCACATCCGGGTCAAATCCATAAGGATAAGCACCTGACTCGACCAACTCATGGTTGCGCATAACCATGCCCATAGCACTATCTAATCTAATACCTCCACTAAGAGAATAAAAGATACTAAAATATAAAACGGACTAACGGGTAATGATCCCAGTCCACGAAGACAATAAACAAATAACTACAACAACTAAACGCTACTAAACCAAAACGAACAATATAAAACTATTTATATTCAAAATATATCGAAAAATTAACTAGACTATACTACTAAGATAAAATGACTAAAAACAGTCCTCACGCGTCTAAGACTTTCAGGCTACAAAAAGGGAGTAGCTTCACCTAGGACAAAAATTCGATTCCTACCACTTTAATATCATAAAATATTAGATTACACTGGGAATAAATTTATCAAGAGATTAGTTAAAAAAGCCCCAAATATAGAAAGAATGAAATTTGGAACACCCATCGAATAGTTCCGTTTTTCATCTTGCCTTTTTAGTCTGAAAATAAAAATTCTACGGTTAAATAATAAAGAAATTTTTAAATTTAAAAGCAAATAAAACAATCAACCAATTGTTTATCATTTTATGAGTTTCGAAAAAAAAAATTGTTAAAATAAACCACAAAAAGTAAGCATTCGTCTCGCTTTTCATACTTTCCCCTAACCATAACTAAAAAAATTTCTGACACTTATCTGGCTATCCTATTCACAAACTCTCTTACCCGTCCTTTTATCCTTATTATATTCTCTACTCACCATCTCTTCCCCTTTCCAACTCTTTTACCTCTATTTATTACATAACCAACTTCCTTATTTTTTCTCTAGCTATGAAAAAAATATTATTCTCTCATTTTATTTTCACTGTATCTTTTTATTCCTGCATTTTGCTTATTATTTTGTGTAAGAAATTTATAGTATATATAAGCAAAAAGTATCAAATTTAATTAATGGCTAAATTATTTACCGTTTTCTTTATAATAAATCAGATCTAGTAAATGTATTATTTATTAATCATAGTAATTATTTCTTATAAACCATCTTTAATACCCAATATACGACTTTATTACTCTCAATCCGAGACTTGAAGCCCGAAAAGAAGGTTAAAATAAAAGATTCCTTGTCCCTCACTTATGCTCGGTTTCAAAAATTTTGGGAGCTAGCCCGTTTTTTGAAATGGTGTTAATAGGGACAGTGTAAAGAGTTAACTAATTTTATTTTTCTTAAAATCGTAACTTTTACCTTTATTGCTTATATTTTTTTTTTATAGTTGATTTATTCAGCTTTTAAAACCCTTTTTTTTAAAAAAAATCTATATACTCGAGATTTTAGAAATTCCAAAAAAATTAAGAAATATCTTTATAGCCTGAAATTCTAAATGAATATATATATATATTATATTGATTTCCTAGTGAAATTACTCCCTTAGCAAAATCAGTATAGTATGGATTTAGAAAAAATAATATGCTTTTAGTTAATATAGAAGTTTTTAAAAAAATTATGCTGTTTATTAATAACATTGAATGATTTTAATATTAATCAATTATATATGGCATATTTTTTAAAAAGTGAGACGCTAGTTTTAATAATAACTATAGGCCGATTTCTAATTAATTTGAATTGGATTAATTGTGAATAAAATTTACTTATATCGGAATAAATTCCTTTTTTATTGGATTTTTTTGATTCTTTTTAATGATCAAATTACTAAACTTTATCCAATAAAATACAATATATAATTTTTGCATTTTCCAATATAATCCATGAATATTTAAACGCAAATAACTCGAAAAATACCGCAGAAATCTATATCCAAGTTATCTACATGCGTGACCGCAATATTATGTTATTAGGGAACTTAGAAACCTGAATTCTCAAAAAAAGGGCTCCCCCACCAAAAATAGGGCGACTTTTTGAGAAGGATATCCTAAGATACTCGGGTAAGACACTATCTTAAATGCGGTTATTTTGATACTAATACATAATGTGTTAATTTTTTTGAACTTTGAGTATATAACCAATAAAAGTGTATTAAATTTGGTAAATAAATTTCATTCATCATTATAGTTGGCTCAGAACAGATTTAAATCATTTATATGTAAATATTTTAAAATTATATGTTGTAAGAAACAAATGAAATTAAATCATCAAATCTCAAACATGTTTTTGCTTTTTTTTATATATAATAGTTTCAAGTTATAACCAGAGATAGATGATTGAATAACGAATAATTTCAAGGGTGGATTTAACAAAAATAATAACACATTTCTTTATTGAAAATTTGGTGGTATTGGTGGTGGTGGTGGTGATGGAGTGGGGTTAGTATATTTTTGATTATAATATAATTATTAATAAAAATAGGATCCTGAATCTTGCAGTATCCCAATTACGATTTCCGATGACTATATACAAAATTGAATAAAGATTCCGATAAATGAATGCGAACTTGAACAACTATTCCGATGACTGAATACAAACTTGAATAACGATTCCGATGATCGAAACTGACTTGAATAACGATTTAATAAAATATCAAGAAAATTAATAAGAGACTACACAATTAATTCTTTAAAAAATATATCGAATTTTATTTCAATCTTATGTTTTTTTTTAAAAAAAATTCATAATATAGTAATTAAAAATTAAACGATTATTTTATATCTTATCATTATTTGATACTAATTATTAGTTTTAAATAAAAAAAATAATAATATAAGCACGATTTTAATTTTAATTCTGCTTCTTTTCTAAAAAATTTACTAAAAATTTACTTTTTTTGAACTGAGTATGTTGTATTTATTCATCAAAAATAAAGATGAATTTTTTTTCAAAAAAATTTTAGTTTTGATATCTGAAAAAACACTTCTAAATAAAATGAATCGGGCTATTCCAATATAAAATATTTTATTTTCTAATTCATATTAACGCTAAAAATATAACTTTTCTTTAAATTGGCAATATGAAATATTTATAAAATTTTGAAAATCTAGTCAATATATGAATATTGAGTCCATATTTTCTGTTATTTATTCGTTATACCTAATTTTGATAAAAAATCATTGTTATACATGCTAAAAAAAATACGAAAAGTTAAAAATGAGGATATGTTTGCTAACAATGATTATTTAAAGCTCAAGATATGCCGAAAAAACCTTCTTAATGTTGACAACAATAGATAAAAAAATATCAGAATAATTATCGACGATTTTTTTCAGACTTCAATATTTTTTAACTTTTTGAAAAATTGTATTATTGAAAAATAAAAAGAAAATAATTTAAATGAATTTGTGATTTTAATTTTTATGTGAAAGCGTAAAAAATGGTGAACAATATAAAATTGATTTTTGGGAGAAGTAGTACGGCCCCAAAACCATTTTTTATCTACCAATATATCTTAATCAATGATAAGTCCACCAAAATATATATCAAATCTACATTTCATACAAATTTATCTCTCTTTATAAATCACCACACACCTTTTAAGTCTGTAAAAAATAAAAAAATGATGAAAAAAACAAAAAAAATTCCAAAATTCATTAATCTTAAAGTTGAATTTTTCAAGACTCAGTAAGACCCACATCATGATTCATCTATAGTCCAAAAGCATAACGATCCCAGCTCAAATTTTTAAATAAAAAAATGATTTAAAGTAGCATATTTAACAGAAAAAACCAATTTGCCTAGATATTAATTCGGATTTATTGATCATCTTCAGAAATTTTCTGATGTGAATTTCGAATTAATTCCATTCTTTTGATATGATTTGATTGAGAATTTTTCCCTATTACAGATTCTATTTCGATTTAGTTTTGGCCTTCTTGCTCGATTGGATACTTTTTAACTCGTTTTTAAACTCTACGCTCAACTCTAAAATCTATAATTGAATAATTCTTGATATCAATGCTGCTTATTGCTGATCCAAATAATTTTCCTGACTCGATACTAAAAGACAAATATGACTTAAAAATTTTCACTATCATTTTTTCAAGATTTGATCTCGGTGATCCACCATAATAAATTTGAAAGCTATCATCAACAGCTTTTGAGTTGTTAGCCTGGTTTACACTTGATATTTCATAGAAATTTCCAATAAGTTGTTCGGTATTATTTATGTCTCTTTTTAGCATAGCTCTATCCAACCATCTTGAAAGCATACCTAAAGTTTTTAAAACAGTATTAAATTGTTTAATATAAAAAATATATTATAAGAAAAATAACAAAGTGCCCATCAACAATATTTTTACCGTGATACTCAGCGAAATAGTTTAGAGAAAGGGTTTTTCCAGTTTTTTGTCTTATTTCCCTAAATATAGAATTCAAAAACTCGAATGAACGAAAATGAGGGCTTGAATCAGTCCATATGTGCACTTTTTCAATACTAACGTAAAATCGGGTTTTCAGAATATCCATAAAGCAATCGGACGCATATTTTGAGTCATGGCTAAGAATCTTAGAAATGAGTTATCGTATTTATATTCCAAAGTGCCGTCATTTCCAAGATATAAAGTAGAAAGCCCCAAGTTCGAAATTTGAGATTTTTTATAGA
>LSSL01002231.1:0-12653 GCA_001953115.1 Smittium mucronatum
TGAATGTCGCCGGTCCCAAATCGTCCGATCTAATACTACAAACCCAAAATATCCCAAAAACTGATCAGTACAAATACCTGGGGTATATTATGAACTATAAATGGGACGTGTCTGGGACCATCAAAAACAATAAATTAAAGGCCAGAAAGACTTTATAAGCTGCATATATCTTCTTGAAACGTAACGACGTACCTGTTAGCCTAAAAATAATATTTATAAATTCGGTTTTAATGCCTATTGGCTGTTACGGTGGTAAGATCTTTGGGATGAGTGAAGCCAGATTCAAGCCGATTCAAGCCAAAATTGACAAAATCATCCGATGGTTGCCAATTTTGTTAAGCCTGCTGCCATGGAGTGGGTCAGAGCCGAGCTGGGGATAAAATCAGTCTTCTTAAAAACCATCACTGCTCGAGATCGAGCATATCAAATGGCCAAATTTAAAAACTTGGATAGCAGACTTCAATAAGTAGCCCATTAAGGCCAGAATGGTTACCTGGGTGACCGGCAGTGCATGATGGATAAAAAAAATTTGTGTTCAAAATTCAAAAGGTGAAACAAAAATCACCATAGTCGACAGGAAAAATAAAAATAACCGGTCTAAAATCCACCAATAGATGGTGGACCGAAAAATCGGCGAAAAAAAAAACTGTATGAATCTTCGTCTGCTGTAATTAGACCTGAAACTTCGTCTCCAGAACATTGGGAAAATGCGAATGGGGACCATCCGGACCGTCCAGCGACTAACAAATATGAAATTTTTAGAAGAAAAATTCAAAAAAAATTATCCCTTCTGCAAAATCGATGTGCCTGAAACTGTCGACCACATCTTATTAAATTGCTCTCTATGAGACATACAGTGAAATGAGACGATCTTCTAGTTCATACCTGACCGATCCGCTCAGACATAAAAAAATCAAATTTCGAATTTCAATGAATCCCGTTTGGTGATAGTTGGAAAACTCCTTTGTGGGAGTCTAAACACACTTTAATTCAGCTAAAATCTGACACCTTTGATCATAAATTTGTGTTGGAAACAGCCAAATTTCTGAATGGCATCCGCGTGCCACCAACACTTAGGCTCAAGATTTTAAGTGATTCACCAGCCCCCTTGAACCAATGCCCTCGAGGTATGGGGCTGCTAGAGCGGCAGAGTCAAGTTGGGTGAAATTTTTTCACTTTAATTAAAAAATTTTAAATTAGTTTTTATAACTTTTTATTAACTTTAAAAAAAATATACTGTAAAAAAAAATAATTAAAGCTTCCCCATAGCTGGCCCCTAACTGTCCAATACGATATTAAAAGTACATATCATTCCAAGCACCTATCAGTTAATATAATTGGGTTTCATAATTAATATCAAATTGGGAATTTCGGGGACCACCAAAAACAACAAATTGTAGACCGGAAGGCTTTCTATTCTCAATATAGATTTCTCAAGCGGTCTGACGTGTCTAAAAGCTTAAAAATAAAATTCATAGATTCTGCTCTTACACCTATTGGTTGCATTTAGGCTAGATCTTTGGTATGAAAAAAGACAGAGTCAAAAAATTCAGATCGAAATCTACAAATATATACGGCTTTTTTATATTATTTTTTTTTGTATCACGGAATTTTATTCCAAGATAAAGCCATTAAAAACTATACTAAAAAAATATGAAAAAAAGAAAAAATCGTATAGAAAAGATTATTATCCTAACTACAATAAGCTCCTCTGCAGGAATACCCGCTGCGTACCTACGGGAAAAGGGTTCAATCTACCAACCGAAAGACCCCCCCTGGAATTGATTCAATTAGGCTGGATGACTGAGGATACGTGCAGTCAAGAATTAAGATTTTTGTCAATGAACAATAGTTCATCGAATATACTGAGCTCGAATTCAGAGCATACTTCTAACAGGATTAATAAAATTAGGCTCCTGCCCAAACGAGGGATTGATCGACATGGCTTTCCTAAAAATAGATGTTAGACGCTGAGATCCGTCTGATTGTCGAACGCTGGACTTGTGCACTATACTATGTCTCAGCTGTGCTAATCGACCGGTTCCTCCTGTTTCGAGATGGTCCTCCTCTGAAATCGCCGTCCTCTGAATTGCTGTGCGCTGTCTCATCTAATCCCAACCAAGAATAGTGCAACTCTGTGCGCTGTCTCCACTACTCCCAACCAAGAATAGTACAAATCTGCGTGAAATTTCAGTCTAGTGTATTTTGAAAATTACGCTATTAAGACCCTAAACCAAGGAAAAGTATTTCACTCTTAGGGGTGGTTTCATCCTCGTGTCCAAAATACTTAAGCGACAAAGCCTAAGGTATTTAATCACCCTTTTGATACAACAATCTCGATTTATGAGTGTTATAGAGTTTCAGAATAGGGTTATGCAAAAAATTATATGTCTTTCACTTTTTTTGATTTTTATACCTTTTTACTGGCTTTAAGATAAGTTTGTACAAAAAAAATATCAGCTAACTGTAAATGCTATTTTATTGGTTCGAAGTTACCTTAAAAATTAATTAAATTTTTTAAGCATAAAAAAATAAACCAAAAAAAATATTTTGAATGGAGTAGACTAATCAGTTTCCTATTTTTTTTACAATTTTTATTTTACTATAAAACACCTTATAATCGAGGAAATCCTATTAGGGGCCATTGAGAACGCTTTGGAACTTTTTTTAAAAAACTATGGAATTCATTTAAAACACGAAAATTTTGAAACACGAAAATTATAAATATTACATTTAGCTTTTTATCATTTACGCATTGAATATATACAAGATAGATTTAATTATAGTAATTATTTATTATCTTTCAATATAAAATCTTATAACTTTCGAAATTATTCGGTAATATTTTTTTGGATTAAATTTATTTGATAGAATAATAGTCATGCTAAAAATTCCATCTATTACATAAACATCACTAATTTTGGAAAAGTTAATAAATCCAATTCATAAATAGAATTTTTTAAAAGATTACTAGATTTAAACCCAATTTATTCAAAACTTTCGAAGAAATTACTAGTTTCGCAGAATCAAATTAAAATCAGGTTTGTATCATCTATAGATTTAAAACTACGCCGAATCGATACAAATAAAAACCCAACTTTATAAAAAATAAAAAATAAATATTGGACATATAAGAGAAATCCAAATGTAAAAAATAATTTAAATATAATTTAACTCTCATTATTTTACAATAATGATTCTAAATTTATATTTGAAATAATAATAATTATATCAAATATTTATGTGCCTGTAGAATTATGGTTAAAACACCTAATTTATTCAACAGAATTCTCTAGATAATAATTTTGATTTTCAGTTTATAAAAAAGGTCAGAAGGTGACTTTTTGAAATTTTCTATGATTTTCTTTGTTTTTTGAAATTTTTTAAAAAATTGAGGTAAAGTCTCAAAATTTTTTAAATCAAATTTCTTTTTAATAAAAAAAAAATTCCTATTTAAAAAGAGAACAATAAATTGATTTTAATTTTTTTAAAATCTTCTAATCGGTTTAGGGATATTAAGGCTTCAAAGAAACCATACTAGCTTATCTAAAAGCATACAGAATTATGATTTTTTTTATTTATTTATGCTAGACAGTGCGAATTTTACACTAAATTTCCATACAATACATATAATCCTAGATCAAATTAAAATTAAATGTTTTGGATATATTCCATATTTATATACTTTTTTTGATCTAAAAAATGAAAAAATAATTTTTAAATTAATAAAATGGTCCTTTTTATTTAATTTTATAAAAGTGATTTAGCCAAAAAATAACAAAATTCTAGGCATAAAAAATATCATATCAAATATGCGAATAGGAGCTAGATAAATATTAAGCATTAAAATTATTTTTTTATTTTATTTTTCTCTTTTATTCCTCTAAACCCATTTATTTTTTCTAAAAATATAATAATATAATATATATAAGAGTTCTCAAACCTTTAAAAACAACTGTAATCTTAATCCAAAAAATGTGAAATAAAATAATTACTCAGCACTTTTTTGATAAATCTATTATTTTTTTAATGTTTTTATACTACCATGGATTGGGTCATTTTTAACTTTATCTTTTAAAAAATATTTATTTATTTCCTAGCCACTTCAAGAAAATGGAACTTATTTTCAGAATGATAGATCAAAAATATTTATTATATGCTTAATTGAAATCAATTTTAGACCCACTTATAAATAAGTAACTTATAGGTTTATTTGAGTTGTTTTTCTGAAAAATATTAAATGTGGATAACATATCTGAACACAAGAATATTTGTAATCATTAACAACTGTGTAAATTATACTTTCTGTTAATTTAAGAGTTTTTTTTATTAAAAAATTATATCATGATTTGAAACGGTATAAAAAAGATTCGTTCCAAGCGTTTTTTCATTAAAAAATAAGGGTTTTCGTCCTGTTAAAAGTATAATAAGTTAAATATCGATATCCGAAAACAAAAAAAAGTATTTGATATATATTTCATTAAATTATATGTTGAAAATAAGCTATATGTATCACATTAAGCATATCTCTCTACCAATTTAATATATTTTTTCACTGAAAATCATCAAAGTTTCTTTGAAATTATGGTATTTATATGTAATGACCCAATCATTATTGATTGTCTCCATTACCCCTTAATTTAAGTTTCACTTTATCTTTACTATTTTTACTTTTTATTCCCTTTATAACAAGCTTGCATTCCCACTTTTTGGAATGCAAGCTTTTCAATTAGTTTTCTGAATTTTATTCCTTGAATCCAGTTATAAATACAATTATAATTTTACTCTACTTCCCGCTCCTTACGTTATAAAACGTAATTGCATAAAAACATTATAAGTTTGAGCTTTTTTTTTGAAATCCCACCAGTAGGTATTATATATTTTTTTTTGTAAAACTGTCTGCATTAATCTCTAAATTACACCCTTTAATTTAATAATGATTCAATGACATTACTTAAATGTTTTTGAGAGGCTTCCAAACGATCTGGATAGTATTAAATCCATAATTATAAATTTTTGTTCTAAAATGGTATTGAATGCACTAAATGTATTTATTAGAAACCTTCATACTTTTAAGGTAAAATATTGGAAGATTTTACCTTTTTTAAGATTTTTCCATACTCATTTAAATTGTTTGTGTTTTTTTTTGGTTAAACTGATCTTTGTATTTGAGGTTTTTTTTAATGAAGAGGGAATTTTAAAAGTATCCTACTACAGCAGGATTTCCTGAATAATATTTTGTAACATAGCAAAGTATAAATATATTCAACGTAAGTAAATGATTCTTTTTTATTGGTAAAAATATATATACCAATAATAATAAAAGATCCTTTTACCTTTTATTTAGAAAAATAGGTAGATAATTTACCCAAACGCAAAATAAACTTAATTCTAATTAAAATGATTTATTATTAAATATCCAGGTTAGGATATTTTTTCTGGGTTGTGGATAAAAAAAGCTAAAAATTTAAAAAAATATTTATATAATTTTAATAGAAGGAAAATTTCATTTTTAATCCATAGTATAGGTATTTTTTCAAAAAACAGAAAAAATCGCGTTTTATTGAAATCTCCAGAAATATACTCTGATATTTAAAAACAATTTACTGAAATAAATCCCTTTAAAAGGCTAAAAAAAGTCTAAAATTATTCGTTATACCAGCTAGTGAAATGAAAAAAATCTCATAAAATATTTTTATAATACTTTAGCAATATTTCCCAATTTTCCGAATTTTTATATTCTAAAAAAACCTGAATCGATTTTTTTTTTTTAAAAAGCGTTTTTTTTATGGATATAAAAAACTGAATTTCTGAATATAGATAGAAAAATGAAACGCGCAAAATTTTTATGTAAAATCTAATCCTTAGAAGGAAAAAAAATAGCGGGAAAATGAAATATTCACTCGTAGCTCAAAATAAAACCTTAAATTCAAAACGGATAAACCACCTAATATAATTCATTAGTGATTTTTATCGTTATCATTAAATATATCTTTAATTTTGGGGGCTTTTCAGTGAAATAGTATGGCTTTATAATTGGGGCTGAATTATGTTCTTAAAAGAGCCATATCTTATATATATAGGCATGTATTAAAAATCAAATAACAAGAAATAAGAGAAATAAAAATTACAGCCACAAATACCCTTCAATAAATGATATACTTTCTCAAAAAGTATGTTTATTAAAACTTAAAAAAAATATTTAATAATCCGGTTGAAACCCCTTCGAAGCTCCCAAAAAGTTAAAACCATAGATATTTTAATATACTGTGGATAATTCAAATATATAAATTCTTTTTAGAAATATCCACAATTTATCTTCCATTGTAAATTTTATTGTCCTTTCTGTCTTTTAAAATTGTATATAGGTGAAACCCCCATTTGTAGGAGGACTTTTTTTCTTATTTAAGAAATAAAATAAGAATACATAATAAATGTTATTTATATTTTATTCAACTCTAAGATATGAAGAACTATTGTAAATGGTATGAATTCGGCTTTTTATATCAAACAGAATAAACTATTACCCAACAAAATCAACTAAAGTGGGATTTTTCCCAAAGTAAGATGAAAAAGCTTCAGTATATCCACTATATTGGCTCTATAACTTTAACTCTTTTCAGCTCTAAAATCTAGTATTTTAATTCTCCCAAATACTGCTCAACGTAGCTAGATAGGAGGGGTGTAATATTAAATCAGATTAATTCCCAGAGTAGGATTTTCGGTCACTCAATATACGGTTGAATCAACCAAAGCTATCTTAAGCTGAAACTGATGGTCATTTTTATGTATCTGAAATATTTCTAATAAAAGAAAATCATTTACCAGAAACTCTGTAAGATATTCGATCCTGAAAAAGAAAATTTTGCATATTTAGGTTTTGAGAAAAGGCTGGAATTTAAATTCGGTACTAATTACCTCTATTTAGAAATGTACAAATTCTTTGTATAATCTATTCAATAAATGAAAGTGTGTATGTATTTGAGGCAGAATTCAAGGCCGAAAAAATGTATAGCCACATTTTAAGTCAAGTATTGATATATAAACGATAAAATCTGCTAAAATTAACATAAAAGCATTAATAGATTATAAATTATGGTAGAAAAGTATAAATTAAATTTTAGATGTTTGAAAGTCAACTCAGATATCAAATCTTTCATAACAAGTATTGATTTTTTTTTAAAAAAAAAAAAAGCTTGGCGTAGTCCAGGTGAGACCAAAAGTATATATATGTATATATATATATATTATAACAAGAGGATACCAGGCTTGTGGTTTTTTTGATGATAAATCATGATTTACAGTTTAAAATTAGATAGAACAAATATTTTTTCAGATAATCTCACGAGCAAATCCAACTATAATTTTCATTATAGGTATAGATTTATAAAATACAGCAATTTATAATGCTGTATAAACTTTTTTCTCTGGCGAGATTATGGTCTCCATTTTAAAAACAGTGAATTCTTCTTTGTAATATTGAAAATTCTGCTTGAAAATTTTGCTGGTAAAATTTTTTTAGACTTTCTTTTTAGAGATTTATTGAAAATTTTATCCGTAGTATATTTGGCTTTCTTTTGAAGAGATTGAAAAAATAACATCCAGGTATAGAATTTTCACCATAGAAATTTTCGGTTTTTTAAATCTAAAAAAGCCGATATTTTAGACTAAAGAAATAAATACCCGATTGAAATTTTTTTAGGATTTTATCAAGTATGAATAGTATTCAATTGAGTATCTAAAAACATTTTGAAAATCAACAATTTTAAGAGTTATTTATATTTGTATAAACTCAAAAATTTTTTATCGCTTACCCTATAGCACCTTTCACACTAAGAATTGAGGTTCGAAATTTTTTAAAGTTATTTTTTATAAATATTTTTGAAGTTATGTATTAGCTTCATTTTCTCTAGATCCTAGCACCTTTGAGTTTTTGAATTTCGGACCGTCGACACACTCTGTATAAAATTTGAGGGTAGAACGGCTTAGAGGCCATCAATTTAGTTAAAAAGTCCCAGATTAATTTAAAATTTGTTTAATTTAATTCTTCATGAGACAGTTTTCGGCAGTGTCACCTAGGTTTGAATATTAAATTAGTTGCCGCTGTGACTTAGTATTCATGCTATAAATACTCAGGGGTGATTACAAAGAAGAATAATGAGTTAGAAATTTTTAATCTTTCTATAAAAAAATTTTAAATATTATTTTACTCATTTTTACGGTCATTTTATTTAGTAAATTAATTCATGGCTGTGTATCCTATTCCTTTTATCGTTAATATTGCTTTTATTTTTATATATTAACAAAATATCATTATTATTACGCAAATTATCTTTGGAATGGTTGATTTTTAATTGATTTCTGTAAATTTCGTATTTTAAATCTTTGAAATCTTATTTTTGTTTCTTAAATTGACTAGTTTTTACTCCTAAAATTTGATCCAACATATAAGTATATCTATTTCGTTTTAAAACTTCCCATTTTAGGGTGAAAGGTACAAATAATAAAAAATTAAACCATTTTGAATCTCAAAAAAATTCAAGAATTTCAAATGTTAATATTGCTTGAATATAAGTGTAAATAGGCATAGAATCATATGGGGTTGAGAATTATTATTCAAAAATGATTTTTTTTCGCAACTAGGAATAATGAACATATTCTTTAAACTTGAAAAATATGACTTCCCATAATTTTAGTTTTTTTTTTTGTTAAAAAAGGTTAAATTACTTGCAAAAAAAGGGTCTTAAAAAAAAGATATTAAACGCCTGATCAGGATATTAATTTTTTTTCAATAGAAACAGCTATGTATTTTCAAATGGGAATATTGAATAAATTTAATCAATTAATTATCCAGTATAAATGATCAGAAATTAAATGTCACTCTTCATTAAGAATCCCCCAAATGTTTTTTTAGTAGCTTTCAATTACTCCATCTCACAATAGAGTCTCTAGATATATAGATATATTTAAAAGGCATAATAAAAATATCTTTTACGATCTATCCATCTCTTTTGTTTATAAATTGTGCTAAAAAATCCAATTTTTTGGAACTAAATTTTTTTCAAATATAACGATATTACCAATGGTAAGTACACTTATCTAAGTAGAATCAAGTTATAGTAAATTTTGGAGGTAAATAATGATAATAGTTGGTCTATCGGTGAAAAAAAATTTAATGCGATATTTTCATCGAAAATTTCTACTAATAAAAAATCTTAGGCTCTTCATATTGAAATTATGATCTTGGTTATGAAAAATTAAGCAAATATAATCTTGGAGATATAAGAATTTTTTTTGTCGGTCAGTCAAAAGACTTGGTGGCTGAAATCTATAACCCTAAAAAAACCCATTATTCCTGAATATTGAGGTATTAATTGAAATATTGTGATCTATAATCATCGAGAATCCAAATTAAAGCGGGTAGATAGATTTTCATTGCATTACATAGATTTTTTTTTTGATATTTTTATGCATTGGGCTAATGTAAAACTAAATTTTAAAATAAAGATGCATATATGATAAACAGATGTGTAATATTGACTAACCCTAACTTGAAATAGCTAAATATGAGGGTTCAACTTAAAGAAAGGTACTCAATTGAAATATTCGTTAAGCTGATCAACCACACTTGACATGGCTGGCCTATTACATGGATTGCCATTCCACATTTCCTGAATCAAAGATTTTAAGCTGGATGGGCAATTGGTCATATTGTCGAATTTGGGGCGAAGACCATTTTTCTTGACTTGGTGGTAGATTTCGCTCTCTTTCATATTTTTGTATGGATATAGACCTGGTGTCCATTTCAAGATCTCCCAAAAAATAAGAGCGCATGCATAGACATCGACTTTTTCAGTATAAACAGGGTTTTTGGACCAGAATTCGGGGGCCTGCCTTTATAATATGAAGATATAGCTTTATTTCTGATCAATAAATCAAACTATGAATGAACACAGGGTTTAGTTGAAAATAATTAGAAAAATACCAGTTAAGCGTGCCGCAAGTTGTATTCAAAACCATTCCTCTTTTTTCCCGAATTTTCGAAAGCCCAAAATCTGTTATTTTAGCTCTATTGTCTGATGTAATCTGTTTAGAATTTAAACCATGTTTAAATATAAGATTATTCAATGTGGAAATAAAATTTAAGACCTACGAGTATATTTATTGGCTTTAGGTCTCTGTGTATTATGCTAGGTTGTCTAGAATGCAAGTAGGACAAACCGATGGCAATGTCATGAATGAAAATTATCTAAAAGCATCAATGAATCCGGTTTTATTAGATTCAGGATGAATTTCTAAAATAAAACTTTTTTCAAAAATGACTAGTTTGCGTGTATTTTATTGATATAAATACCTTTTCATTAAACGAGCTCTCTGGTTTTTTTTTCATATAGTCATACAAATCTCCATTTTCACACAGTTCGGTTATTAAACACAATCTCTCTTGAAAATACGAAGTTCCCAAAAATCTGGTGATGTTCTCATGATATAGTTGACTGTAAAAATCAATAATTATTTTTTGATTAGAAAGTTTTAAGGATGGTTTCTAAACGCAGCAGCCTTAATATTTAAATCGTACTTACTTTAAAACCTTAATTTCGTTTTTAATTTCCGAAACATCTTCGTATGAGAAATCGGTGGATCTGTATTTGATTATAGCAACAGGAGACCCTCTACATAGGCCGTCGTAGCAATCTTTGAAGCCTCCTGAGCCGATTTTTTTGCCGATTTCTAATTCGGATTCAGGAATAAATAGATTGTGATCTAAAGTTTTAATCCAAGTACTCATTTTAGGGTAATTTTCTTTATCAATTCGTAGCAAAAGTTCCATTGTCGGCTTCTTGGGGGAACGCACTGGCTTTCTAGTTTTTTTCTAAGAAATGTAAGATAAGAATTTTTTTTATTTTAACAAAGTTTTATTCTTTTTTCTTCTTGAAGGGGCAAGTCGGTAAAGATATTTCATAATGTAATCAGGTGTCCCATTTGATAAGGATAAAATATAACCCTCATACCCACTCCAATAGCTGTTTTATGATCTTGTCCTTATCTCCATCGGTGGATAGCTCTAAAAAAAATCAAGAATGTAGCTTTGAGAAAAAGAAAACGAATTTATGTTCAATTAGAAAGTTGAAAGTACTTTAAATTATGAAAATCTCAAGAAAAAAGTCTTAGAATGAGTACCCCTTTCTTGGCATAGAGATATAAGCTCTGCTTTATTATAATTAAGCAAAGCATCTGTTCCTATGGATTCTAAAAAATGATCCGTATGCTTGGAAATTAATTCAAAATTCATTTGTAAAGTCAAAAATCTTGATTAATTTAAATTAAGTTTGTGTAGCGTGGTGTGGTGAGGTTGAGTTGCTAGATTAAATTTCTAATAAGAAATTTTTAAGGATGATTTCATTGTACCGTCGAATACTTGTGATTTTTCTAATGCAGCATTTTAAGTTTAGATAAAAATCGATGAAACTATATTTGTTCCGTGTTTTACTAAACTAAAAAACAGTATTACATATTTATGTAATACATCAAAAAACATATTTAACTTTGATCCTTCCAGGACTTGTAAGTGCACTGAACTCTCCCATTTAATTTAATGGGCATTTCGCTTGACTAATAAATCCAATTAAATCAATAATAACAGGGCAATGGGAAATTGATTAATTAATTGGCCAAAACCAAAATTACATTTTAGTTATATTGATTCTGATGGTACTAAAATATGTGAGATTATTCCTAATGACTAGCAGTATTTTATAGCTTTTTTTAATTAACCCTTTTTAGATCCAAAAGAATGAGAGATTCTTCACAAGACCTGACTTTTTTTATTATGTAAACCATTGGTCACAATAAAATTTAATCAAAACCAAACCAATAGAAATGAAAATAAATATAGCATCAATAAAATTTAAATTTTTTGTCAATAAAAATGTACTTTGTAATTATAATTCCAGATAACTAAATAATTTACACTTTATCTTAGCCCTGTATTTCCAAATTAAGAAAATAGCAAAGTTTTAATAGGAAGGTATCTTCTCTCAAAGAGAATCTCCAATATAGCAAAAAACTATCCATTCAAATATATTGGATTCTGAAAACTAAATTCAAAATATGATAAGGCTTTTTGGTTATCATCCATGACAAAAAAAAGCAAAAAGACTTGAATTCCATTGAAAGCCAACAGTTATAAATAGCTTTATGACCCCTATTGGCAAAAATATGCTGGTAATTATTCCGTGTAACACTAATTTTTTTTATGGCCAATGGTCTAAGTCGAAGAAAAAAACTCGCACCCAAAAAAGTTAAATTCTGCGTAAAAAAAAAAAAAAAGCACCCAAAAAAGAATCTGCCGTGTAAACACGGAATCTACTCACATCTGGATTACGCTGTAAATTCATTTAATCTAAATTTATGATCACTTTAAGAAATATAATTATAATTATTGTTCGATATTGCTAAATTCAAATCAGTTCAGTATCATCACTTAATAGAACTTTAAGTACACCCATATATAGACAAAAATTCTGCATGTGAGCACACTTTTCATTGAGTTGAATAGAGATGGGGATGACTGTGAATTCGAAACCATCTATTTATAATCTTTTTCTGGGGAGACATATCCTGTATATTTTCCTGGATAAGTTAATACAAAG